>LPNX010000036.1:170797-216553 GCA_001517045.1 Pseudotsuga menziesii | reverse complement strand
GGAGGTCCTACAGAGTCTTTAGCAGTCCATTTCAACTTGGTTTTTTCAATGGTAATGGGGGGGGGGGGGTGATACCTTGAATTATTATCCTCCTGATTAAGGTAATTTGACTATTGGAGAAATTCTGATTCCAATAATTCAAGGTGAAGTCCCTGTTTCTACTAGTATGGATCGTAAACATGGTCAATGCTTTCCAAAAACATCATCTATTCCTTCCATGCTTGTTAAGTTTGCACATATTAGGGAAAAAATTGAATTTATGACAAACCATGCTTTGATTGGCAAATTCATTGGTTTACAACCATCGGAGAAAGCTTTGCTCTGGTGGATAAACTCGACTTGGAAACCTAAAGGTCATTATGATTTACATTTAGGATTGAAGGGGTGTTTTACTGTTTCTTTTATCAGTCAAGAGGATCGGAATCAGATTATTGATGGAGGTCCTTATTTCTATTATTCAACAGGTCTTTTCCTTGGTCCTTGGAAAGAGAAATTCTATCCAAAAAAGGAAGACATGCACATTGCTCCAGTCTGGATCCGGTTATATTCACTTCCTCAGGAATATTGGGATGCTAAAATATTGGAAGCACTGGGTGATTGTTTGGGTTCCTTTATTAAAATTTCAAAGCAAACTAAATATTAGTGATATACTGCCTTTGCCCATATATGTATCTATATGGATCTATGCAAGGATCTTCTGGAGGCTATCAGGTTCCTTTGGGACGACAATGAATGGATTCAAACTCTGGACTATGAACAGGTTCCCTTTAGATGCCATCGGTGTCATGAGTATGGTCACTTATTTAGGGAATGTCCCCTGAATCATCCCAAACCGCTGGTTAATAAGGTATTGAATCCTTTCGAACCTAGTTTTTCTAAGGTATCTTCCCGCAAAAGAGGAAATAAAAAACAAGAACGTCAAGACTCTGCCAAGAAGATAAACAGTTCTAATTCCTTTGAAATTTTGGGTAAACAGGCAGAACAATTGGTGGATTCTAAGAGTCCTGAGGGTAATTTCTCCAAATCCGAGATTGGTCAATCTTCAAGCCATCCTTCTTGTCCAAGTATAGCCCAGGATATCCATATTGGAAATTTGCAACAAATAGCTAGATCAGAAGCTGAAGCAATGGATTTCTCTCTGCAACCTGATTTCTTGGAAGAATCAGAAGAAATGGATATAGTTGACTTAGATCTTGAAGGAATTGAGAAAGCCTGTTCGGATAAATCTCTAGGCTATGTTCCTCAAGAACAGATAAGTCTCCTCAAAGAGGTTATTCTTAAAGCTAAATTCTCAAATTCTATGGGCATTAATTCAGGTTCTTTTAAAGAAACTAAAAAATATGGTGAAGAAAATGGCAAGAAACCGGGACGCAAATCAAATAAACATAGAGTAGCGGGTGTAGGAAGGAAATTGGTTGATTTGGGTCAATATCCGACAATCTGAGCTGCTCTTGGTATATAATCTTGATTATTAATGAAACTTCTTTCCTAGAACACTTGAGGCATTAATAGTCTGGGAAAGATGAAAATTCTCTGTCAGAAGATTAAGAAATCTAATCCAGCCATTGTTTTCTTACAAGAAACTAAGTGCCAGGCTAATTTTATCCAGGAACGTAGGAGTAAAATATGGATGCGTTGTGAGAGCATGGGTATTGATTCTAAAGGATTTTCTGGAGGTTTATGTATTTTATGGGATCTGTCTCAAGTTTCCCTTTCTAATTTTCAAGGAACCCGTAATTCTATCTCTGTCATTTTTAAAGTGATTGGTTTTCCTTTCTCGGGTTTACTAACGAATGTTTATGGTCCTCAATGCTTGAGTGATAAGCGTAATTTTTTTAAAACCCTTTTCGATTTGAAGACCTATATACCCTTTGAGCATTGGGTGGTTGGAGGTGATTTTAATCTGATCACTTCGCTTGAGGAAAAAAAAGGTGGTAGACATTGTTTAGAGGAGTAATGCAATCTTTTCCATGAGACTATTGAAGATCTGGGTCTTATGGATATCACTCCAGGGGTTGGGTGGTTTAATTGGAATAATTAACGTATAGGGGACCGTCTTATTGCTTCCATACTTGATCGTTTTCTTATTTCTGAATCAGTCATTAATTTAGGAAGTGAAATTCATAGTTCAACCCTCTCTGGTCGAGCATATGACCGGTGATTGGCCAATCGATCTTTCTTGGAGTGGGTTGGGTTCTCAATTCAAGAAGCCCTTTCATTTTGATCAATTTTGGATGATTCATCCTGACTTCTCTAAAAAAGTTAAAACATGGTGGGCGGAATTACATTCAAATCAGGTCGCTAATATGTGGTATTTTCAACAAAACTTGAAGGATCTGAAATCTAAAATAAAGAAATGGAATAAGGAATAATTTGGGAATATTTTCAGGGAGAAAAAAAAATTGGAGACTCGTCTTCAGGAGATTCAATCCATTGGGCTTAATGAAGGTTATTCCCTAGCTCTTCTTGAGGAGGAACAATTGGTGGAAAAACAACTTGATGAAGGGGAAAAAAAAGAGGGACTCCTTTGGCTGCAGAAATCCTGTGTCAAATGGCTCCGGGAGGGAGAAAAGAACTCCAAATTATTTCATCATTCTATTATCCAATATAGGTTTCAGAATAAAATTTATTCCCTTAAAGATGAAGCAGGAAACCTCTTGGAAGGCAGGGAGGAAATTGAGGATTTACTCAACTCTCATTTCTTAGATATTTTATCTGATCATCGTAGGGATCGTTCTTCTGACATTGAAATCATTACGAGCCGGATTCCATCCTTAGTTTGAAGGAAACAGAACCAAATGTTAATGAATTCCATCTCTCTTCAAGAAGTCCAAGAGGCTATCTTTCATATGAAGGAAAGTACCTCGGCTGGACTGGATGGTTTTAGTGTTAACTTCTTTCATCACTTTTCGGAGATGATTAAAATTGATGTTTGGAATATTGTAGAACAATCTCGAGTATCTGGGCATATTCTTCCATCTTTAAATGCTTCTTTTTTAACTTTGATTCCTAAAAATGAGGGTGCTGATTCGCCTAATAAATTCTGTCCTATCAGTCTTTGTAATGGGATTTATAAAATTATAACCAAGGTAATTACTAATCATTTAAAACCTATTCTACCTTCTCTAATCTCATCAGAGCAATCAGGGTTTGTGGAGGGGCATCGGATTTCAGATGGGATTATTCTTGTACATGAAATCTTACACTCCATCAAACTAAAAAAGATGTCAGGTATGTTAGTTAAGCTTGACATTGCCAAAGCTTACGATAAACTTAACTGGCAATTTATCAGGAAAATGTTGGTAGCATTTGGTTTTAGTATGGACTCGGTTAACTGGATTATGAATTTGATCTCATCGGCCTTTTTCTCAATTCTAGTTAATGGGGTTCCTTCAGGCATCATAAATCCAACTCATGGTATCCGTCAAGGGGATCCTCTATCTCCTTTTCTATTTATTCTTATGGCTGAAGGTCTGGGACGACCTATTTCTTCTGCAAAGGATGCCAATTCTATAAGAGGTTTACATGGAACTCCAAATGGGTCTAGTCATTCTCACCAACAGTTTGTTGATGATACTATGCTTATGGGATATCCATATGTCCAAGAAGCCTCTAGATTTCAGAAGTGCTTGGATCAGTTTGGTAATGCCTCTGGTTTGGAAGTCAATGCGCAAAAATCCCAAGTTTTTTTCCTTAATACTCCTAGTATTACTCGTCGAAATATTATTCGTATCCTAGGTTTCTCTGAAGGTTTTCTTCCAGCTACTTTTTTGGGAACTACTCTTATAAATACTCAATCAAGGAAGAGTTCCTGGATTGAACTAGTGGATAAATTCAAGAAGTGATTGAGTAATTGGACTTTGAAATCTCTGAATCTATTGAGCCATTTGGTTCTTGTTAACTCTGTGCTTCAAGCTTTGCCTACTTATATGTTCTCAACTATGCTGGCACCTAAATCTGTTCTTCGGGATTTGAGAAACATCCAAAGGAATTTTTTGTGTAGTGGTACTCAGGATCCTCGTAAATGGGATCTAGTCAATTGGGACAGCGTCTGCAAACCAAAATATCAGGGGGGTTTAGGGCTAAGAGATCCGGAAATAGCAGGGTTATTAGCGGGAGCTAATATTTGGTGGCGTTGGCTTACTCACTCTCAGGAACCATGGGATAAATTATGGGTAGACAAATATGATCCCCATTGGGATTGTCAGGAATTAATTAGGTTTTCTAAAGAAAAAGCTCGCTCTCACATTTGGAAAACAGCTTGGGCAGGTCATAGTATAATTCAATAGCATGGTTTCTAGGAAATATGTGATGGTTAATTTGCACACTTTTGGGAGGATGATTGGCAACAACTTCCTCTGTTGGAGCATTCGGGGCAGTATCCAAAGCTCCAAGAAGCCTGTATCAACAAAAAATTATGCAAAGTTGCTGACCTTTGAGGGTTTCAGCATTCAAGTTCTTTCTCTCGGTCATGGGTAACTCAGAGTTGGTTGGATCGCCTAGGTCCTTCTTAGAAATGTTCATGGCTAAAGGAAGAGATCAATCTGATATGTATTCGAAGACAGAAAGGTAAGGATAAGCTTCGTTGGGGTTATGGACCGAAAGGGGTATTTTCTCTCAAAGAGGCATATATCCTTCTCTTTCGGTCATCTGAAAGCCTAGCTATTTCATCTTGGAATTCTCTTTGGGGGAAAAAATTATGGCAAAAAAATTCTATGTTCTGTTGGCTTGTTATGCATAAAAGAATTTTAACCGGGGAAAAATTAAAAAGACGAGGGATGTATATGGCCCTTACCAGTGCCCTTTTTGCAAACAAGCGGAGGAAACATCTATGCATCTTCTGGATGTCTATCCTTTTTTGGCAGATCTATGGGATCATGGCACAGCTCTGTTCTGTCATTCAGCTTGAATTAAGTACAACCCAGTGGGAACCCTACTTCATTGGCCTAAGAACCCATTCTAGAGTCAAATCTTGAATCGACTTTGGAAAAAATTTCCAAATTTTTTGATGTGGTCTATTTGGAATGAACACAATACTATAATTTTTCACTCTAAAACTTCTTCTCTCTTTAATGTATGGCAATTTCTAAGGTCCAAATTAAAGGAAACCATTTCTCTAACTAACTGGGATATAAAATACTTCGAGTTAACAGGGATTGAAAGGCAGATTCTGGCAGACTGGGGTCTGGATAATTGTGGTGCTTCTATTCAACCTAACTAGAAATTTCATTCGTTTAATCCAAGCCTGGATTGTTGGAATCCTCCTCCAAATGGCTTTATGAAACTAAATTTTGACGGAGCCTCTAAGGGTAATCCTAGGAAGGCAGGATATGGGTTTATTCTTTGTAATAATAGAGGTAAAATGCTTGGTTATGGCTATGGTTTCTTGGGTATTGAATCCAACAATGCAATAGAGATTGAAGGATTGATCCAAGGGTTAGAATGGGTCTTGGAAAATTTTCACGAACCAATCATAGTGGAGGGAGATTCACAGATGGTTATTCATGTGGCCTCTAAAATTCATAATGGATCTCAAATCTCTAAAGTTTCATCTTCCTAGATCCTGGAGAGTCATATTGCAACTCTACGCTCTGGTCTCATTCAAGGGAAAGATGTAAGTTTTACACATGTTCGTCAGAACGACAAAAAGATGGCAGATTTCTTGGCTAACATGGGGGTTGGTGCGTGTCAGCCTTTTAAAGCGCAAGCTTGGAATATGCTTTCGGATATGATCGTTCAATCTCGGTGTCAAGATCTTATATCTAGTGATTTTACTAGCTTCCAGATGGAAGGCCGGGATAATTATTAGAACATGTTTATATTCGCTCTAAGAACGTGGCACTTGATAGGTGTAATCTTTGTTTTTAATTTCTGACCCGATGCATGTTATAAATATGATGGTTTGGGCATCTTTTTTCATATATGTGACGGTTGTTGGTACGTATTTTGTACTGGGCTCTAAGGATCAAATGAAAGAAATTAATGATGATTCTGTTCAAAGGACTTTTGTGAGGGATTGTGAATTTAATCCGCAGATCATGTCCATCATTTCACACTCCTATATGAGGTTATATATTCTGGTGCAGGGTGGTGGAACTTTTATCAACTGCTCATCGGGTATTTTTGAGAGTTATAGTTGTGAGTGTTTTATTCATGGTTCGACTAGGAATCTCTGGTTTATCAAGATGAGTGATAAAGGAAAGGGGAAAAGGGAGCATTCTCTATCATACTCGTCCAAAGTAGCTTCCCGTGTGCAACGTAAGGCTTTATGGGAGTCCCGTATTTTTGAATTAGAACTCGCTCAGGATATTCGGAATCATATTACTGCAAGGGAACATAGGATTTGGGATGAACTTGACTCTCAAAAGCTGAAAGAGGAAGCTAAGAAGGCACATGAATGGATTTTGGATCTTGGCCACACTCTTGGTCGGATGAGTATTTATGAAAAATCCATCGTGCTATTTTGGGTTATGAAAAACTTGGTGGGTAGAGCTGAATGGGATCGGTAGTCTCCTAATTTGGTCAATTCATCTCCTAATTCCTAGAAGACTGCTATCTCTGCAATGATCCAGTCTTTGTAAGTTTTAGTTAAACGGGTCAAATACAAAATTGATTTCCTGATTGCGTGCTTGGGTTTTCAGTATCCTGCTTCTTCGAGCTCTGGTGCAACAAAACCAGGTTGTCCTGGTTCTTCTCAGCACTTTGCTCAGGATTTATCTTATATTTTGTTATAAGTTTGAAGTATGGGGACTTTTCTCTTTGCACTTGGTTCTTTTTATGAGTTTTTTTATGATCTTAAAGATGTTTCTTCTCGCTTTACTTTAGTTTTCTCTACATCAATAAGGTCTGTTCTTAAGGATGTGGTCCTTGGAATATTTATCAGTATTTCTAGATATTATGCTCCATTGCTGTAGTTGATATAATCAAGATTATGATAGTTTGGAAGCTTTTCTTTGAAATATTAGTCAGTGTTTTTGACACTCTAGATTTTCTTAGTTAATGGATGAAGCCTGCATGCAGTGATGCTGGTTTGAAATATGTAGCGTTAGGGTGTCCAAATTATTTTTGGAAAGAGACTATGGGTTTTGACTGTTATGTTGGGGACTAGTATAGAAAGGACTAATATTTTGGCTGGTCACTTCTCTTTAAGAATTGAGTCTGTGGGTGGGGAAGCCAGGAATTTTTGTGTTTGTGGGTTGGGAAGCAAGGAAGTTTTGTGTCTATGGGTGGGAAGCAAGGAAGTATAGTATTACTACTACCGTTCTGTATCAACTCTGTAAAAGATGGAAAATTTGATTTTGTACTTTCTGATTGGTTGTAAGAATTCCTTACTTCTTTTTTAATGTGATTACTTTATTTACAAAAAAAAAACATTATACCTTCAGATTTGTCGAAATGGGTGTTTCTGGATCAAACGTAAAAGGTTTTTGATGAAATGAAAACTATTTATCAATGGAAACAGTGCTCTGGACACAATGGAACAACTCCCATAGGACAAAAATGCACATAAACCCTAGAACCAGAAACCCTTTCAAAGTTTCAGAAGCACTAGTTCCAGATCTTAATCAAAACCGGAAGCGGCTCTTCATAAACGCTCTGATACCATGTTCAGGTACACAAGGTACTCCCAAAAGAACGAACACCTAGAGAAACCACTTCACACAAATAGATCATAGATAAACACACCGATTTTTTTTCACGTGGTTAAAACCCTTGAGAGGGAAATAGTCCACGACTCCAGCCAAATAGCTACTTGGAGGAATTTATTATGTAAAAGAAAGAAAGTTACAAATGAGCTTATCATAATCTATCAACTAGCCAAGGACCCTCCATGATCTTTAAATAGAGATCATGGACCAATCAGGTGCTAAGCCACCAATCAATGGTAGGTATTATCTAAGAGAAGTTGAATCGTTGGATCACTTTATGTCTAGAACATATCGTGACAGTTGGATTAGAATATTTACAAATGCGTACTAAAAAACACATTTTACCTAACGTATATATTACACAAGTTGATCTTAACTAACTCCTAAGTGTCTAAATATGCTAACATGTGATAGGTCAGAGATGACATAGTAAAAAGGGCTCAAAAGATCACGACCTTTAGCGGTCATGCTCTAGATTGGTATACCAAGTTTTATGTGGTTCATGCAGGAACCCCTCAGAATTACTTAGATCTGATTCGAACTGGGTTGATAGATGAATTCAGTAATCCTAAATTTGAGTCACAGTGTATTACAGTTTTGAAGGAAATTAAGCAATCATCGAGTGAATCTATCTAGGATTTTGACCAGAGATTCAAAACCCTGACGGCTAACGTAATTTTTCAAATTTCTGACGTTCAACATAAAGAGTGTTTTATTGTCATGTTATCATCCCATATTCATGTTCCCCTGATGTAGTATAATATAGTGTCCCAAATAGAAGCTTTGGAAATTGGAATGAAATTAGAAGTGTCATTGGTAGGAGAAAGTGGTGCGAGAACAACACAAATTCAATCACAATTGGCTAATATGTCACCGCAGATCCAAGATGTTAGGAAGGGAAAGGAAATTGATGAATATGTATTATGCACAAGATGTAAAATTGAAGATCATCATAAGGATTCCTTCCCAGCGTTTATGTAATACCTTGCTTCGAGTGCACCAAATCCATTGAATTCACAAGGGATGCCATGGTGTAGGATCTGTCAAACCAAGGGACACCATTAAAAAGAATGTATGTATTTATAGAAGATAGTAAGTACGCCTGCCAATATTTATTGTAATTCACGTCAATTTGTGGGCCATGATGAAAAGGACTATAGGGAATACTTGTTTATGCAGGAAAATATAGTGGATACCTATTTGATGAATAATGATAAACAAATGCAAGTTGAAAGTTCACATATGCAATTCCCTCAACCCAAGGGCGGTGGTAATTTTAGAGGCCAAGGAAAAGGAGGAGGATTTCATCGAGAGAGAGGCCAAATTATCTTCTAAAATTGTGGACAACTAAGACACTATGCTAGATATTTTACAAATCCTACATCAACATGTTCATATTGTAGAGCGTTCAATCATTATATCGAGGAATGTCCACATATTATTGCTAAATGGAAAGTCAAGGTCACTGGGAATCAAAATCAACTCGCAAATGCAAATAAACATGTTCAGGAGGTTTTGACTGATCCCTGAGAACTTACAATTGTTGTTTTAATGAGAGGAGGTGCTGCGACTGAATATGATCGAGGAGAACCATGGAAAAGTATAAGAACCTGACCTGCAACACAAAAGAAAATTCCCTTTGATGTTCACAAAGATAAAGGAATCTTCTTCGATGCACGAAACGGATTTGTGGACATAAACCATTCTTTGACATTTGTTGCTCCTATGGTGTTCAACGAAGGTCCAATCACTGACATGCCACCAAGTTTCGACCGGTCAGTTCCAAAGAAGTCGACAGATCAGATAATCATTTTGAAGAATTTCTTGAAAAGTTGTCTAACACTTGTTCAAAATGAAGATGCTTCAGTAGAGCTATTAGCTCTAATCAAAGAAATTGAGAGAGTTGTTTGACAGGAAACGAATGTAAACCATATTCATAAAAGAATGAAGATTGGTCAAGAACTATGCATGAATGCTCAAATAGGTGATTATCATATGGATTTCATTATTCTTGACTTCGGGTCGGACATCAACATTTGACTAAGCAAACATGGGAAATTATGGGAAATCCCAAGTTAGTATGGTCACCTATTCAGCTGAGGTTAGCTAACCACTTGAAGGTTTTGGCTATCGGTTGACTACCACAGGTTCTTGTTAAGGTGGAAGGGATCCTAACCTATGCATATTTTGAGGTTATGTAGATTTTTGATGATACGAACCCTTATCCAACACTCTTGGGGGTCGATTGGGCTATTAAGAACCAGACCTTCATCAATTTAAAAAGGATGACCTTATCATTTCAAGACTCAGGAATGCGAGTAGTCATGCCAATTGACCCTCTAGAAGGGAAACGATATGTAAAACCATTAAAAGGTGAGTATCATGAAGGAAATTTAGATACTATTTACAATATATTTTCTATGATGGATGACTATATAAATCCTACGAATAATGGTAAATTGGGCTGGAGAAGTGTTAGCTCCTATTCATTAGATTTATGGGAAGCATCGGAAAACTTGCGGAACCAGCTACATGAAGTGTCAATTAGAAAATGCATAAGGATCATAAAATCCTTACAATGGGTGGTTACTAAGGTATGTGATCCATCTACTTATGAAGGATTGCCTAACCTGAATACCTTTTTTTCATAATTTGAATATAAGGTATTAGAACCTCAACGGATGCTAGCTCTTGATGTGGCCCTAAAAGCTACACCAACAAGATGGTGGGATGTTCATAAACAGTCCATTTCAGAATGGCCTCAGTTTCAAAGGATCTTATAAATCTAGTTTGGTGAGAATATTTCTTATGTTGGTTATAAATATATTGGTTTGATAAGTCCCATCGGCCACCTTCAGAATTGTTGTGCGACTTGGAGGTTTCTACCTAAACAGGAATGGGTACACTTGTTTATACACACTTTGGACATGATACCAAGAAATTGGTATACGTTGGTCGAATTGTAATGAGGGACTACAAAATGACATGAATTGGCTAGTAGATTCAAACATACTTTTAACTTTACAAATGAAATTTTGTTGATTGATGCTTCCTTGCAAGTTATCAAGACCAATATGTTTTAGGAGGTTTCTATTCCAATGTCAAGTATACCACAATGGAATGTGATCATCTAAATCCTGATGGAGTGTTATAATATATCTGGGGAGCTTAAAGATGATGACCCACACGACATTCACATCCTTAAATATTAAGGTAGTCGTGAACTAAAGGAGTCGGTTCTATCATCCGAATTTTTTTTGAATCCACTAAAAATAAAGAAAGTGAACATTGGTTCTCTTGAGAATTTGAAGTTTGCAAATATTGGGGATTACTGGTATGAAGAGACTGCTGACAAAATTACTAATTTATTACATGAATTCCAAGACCTATTCCTAACCAAGTTTACAGAAATGAAGGGAATTGTTGGAGATCTAGGCAAGATGAAGATTCCACTGAAACCCGATGCAAATCCTGTGAAGGAGTCATCCTACAAATTGAACCCAAGATACAAAGAGAAGGTTAAGGAAGAATTAGATAGAATTGTGGATGCGGGGAATATTGAACCCATTTAAGAATCTGAGTGGATCATCGCAATGGTCATACAAGATAAGAAAATTGGTGAATTTTGTATCTATGTCGACCTAAGGAAATTAAATGATGCTTTCCTACATTATCATTTCCGTACACCTTTTACAGATCAGGTCTTGGAGAGCATAGGGGGACAAGAGATATATTGTTTTACTGATGGATTTTCAATATACCATTAAATCAATATTTCAAGAGAGGATTGACATAAGACCACCTTTGTGACAAATATGACTATTTTCATTACACAGTAATGCCATTTGGACTTAAGAATGTGCCTGCTATTTTTTCTAGGATAGTGATAACAACTTTTAAATATTTTATTCATAAATTCCTATAAGTCCACTTTGATCACTAGATAGTATATCAATTGGTCAAAGACCATATTGAGAATCTGGATGATACTTGAACAGTGTAGACAGTTTTGTATTTCTTTGAATTTGAAGAAGTGCATTTTTTTTGGTCCTTTTGGTATTTTGTTGGGTCATGTTGTATGTAGAGAAGGAATGTTGATGGACCCTATGGATATTGCAATCATTGGTTACCTACCACCACCATCGTCGGTTCAATAGTTAAGGACCACTATTACCTATCATTGGGTCATATTAGTTATTACAGGAAATTTATCAGAGGGTATGTGGAGGTCACTGCTCCAATGGAAAAGATGTTGGAGAAATATGTCAAATTTCAGTGGAAGGAGTAATGTCAAGAGAGTCTTGATTTCCTTAAAGAGAAAATGGTCTCGACACCTATCATTTCCTAACTGGCAAAAATAATTTCATGTGCATTTCGATGCATCATGTGTCACGCTGAGAGCCGTACTTGCACAACCAGGTGAGGGATCTTTCGATCACCCTATTGCATTTGCTAGTAGAAATTTGTTGACTATATAGAAAAATTATACTACGAAAAAGTGGGAGGGACTTGCCATGGTATATGCACTTCAGAATTTTTGATACTATTTATTGGGTGGTCACTTTAAGATGTTTACAGATCATTCTACTTTGAAATACCTAGTCAATAAGCCAGAGTTGGGGGGCGATATATATCGATGGATCCTTATCTTCCAAGAATTTGATTTTAAGATTATTGTAAAACTAGGCAGATTGAATGCAAATCCCCACCATCTCTCAGGTTAGAAACTGGAGAAGAAATTACTAGTCTATATGACATTCTTCATGACACACAACTATTTGCAATAAAATTAGTTAATGGTTACTTTGAATATATTATAAATTTATTGACTACAGGAAGGGAACCAGAAGGATTTAGGACAACACAGAAGAAACAATTGGTTGTGAAATATGCATATTTCTAGCTTATAGATGGAAAGTTATATATGTTGGGACCATATGAGATATTGCATCGCTGTGTCTTGGAATATGAGAGACCAATGGTGTTAGTTGAATCTCATGTTGGTGTGGAAGGGGGCCACTATGCAAGAAAAGTGATAACACAAAAAATATTACAAGACCAGTTATGGTGTCGTACCCTTCATTCAGATACGATCAACTACTGTTGTAGTTGTGATATTTTCCAATGCACAAGGAAACCATCATGACGAGATGAAATTCCCTTAGTTCCAAAGATAACATTGCAGGAATTTGATAAGTGGGTTGTCGATTTTGTGGGTCCCATTAATCCACCAAGTAGAAGGACAGGTGCACGATATATAATTATTGCGATAGATTCTTTAATCAGATTGGTTGAAGCAACACCAGTAAGATATTGTACTACAATGACTGCTTCCAGGTTTTTGTTCGATGATGTGGTGACTAGGTTTGTTTGTTCAAAAATATTAGCGAGCGACTAGGGTACGCTTTGTTAATAAAGTGATTGAGGAAATGACTGAAGAATTTTGGATCTAGCATGGGACTATAACACCATATATTCCACAAGCAAATGGATTTGTTGAAGCTTTACAAAAAATATTGGAGCATGCACTGACCAATATCTGTAATGTGAATCATGATGACTGGGATCACAAGATACCTGCGGTATTATGGGATTATCGCATGACATGTAAGAAAATTACCAGATATACTCCATTTTGATTAGTTTATGGGAAGTAGGCTATGATTTCGATGTAATATGTTGTACCTAGATTAAGAATAACTACAATCATTTAGATGACAGATGTGGATGCCATTGAGGAAATATTGTCTCAGTTGCTACAATTGGAATAATATCTCTTTATTGCATACTATCACCAATGAGTTGAGAAAGAGTGACACAAGGCTTGGCATGATCGACACATTAAGCTCAAGAAATTCCTGCCTAACAACTTTGTTCTTCTCTACAATAATAAATTTTTAAAACATCTTGGTAAGATCCGTACACATTGGTCAGGGCCATATGTTGTTGAATATGTTACAGATGGGGGTGCAATTAAGTTGCAGATGTTAGATGGTACACCCCTAGAAAAGTTGGTAAATGGAAGTTGGATAAAAACTTATTGAGATAGTTGTACTTCGCTCAACTGAATTGGTAATAACTAATTTTGTAAAAAAAAAGCTTGTCTTTTTTATCAATGTCTTGTATATAAGCTTTGAAATTGGCTATTGAAGTCTTAAATATTGTGTTGCAAGTCCAAGTTAAATTTTTTCACAACTAGTTTTATGTTGCAGTGGAATTTGGCATCATTCTTTTCCATCAAATCCACATTTAATGCATAGTAATAAATGCTTTTAAGTGGAATAGTGGCTTTAACGGCCCTTTGTCATAAATGACCGAAACGATTTCAGCGTGCGAAGGGATTAGCCACCACCTTCCCTAATTTATTGAAGATCAAGAAAGAATAAGTACCCACATGATCAGACTGAGTTGTCACATGTGTATATCTATTTCATCTCCAAATGAGATTCAGTTGGTTCATTTTGTTGAAGTGTGAAGTGTATTGAGCAAGATAGTTGTCTGCAACTTTTCTGTGTCTAAAGCTTTCTTCCATGGAGATTCCTATGTCAATTTATAGCACTGTTAGAGGTTCAGTTGTAGACGTACCATTTGGAATACCCATCGTTGAGGAGGTACCTGAGGTTGTGTTGCGACAAACCCTTGTAAACACACAAAGAAAGAAACGAATGGTTGGTCTAGTGGTTCCACCTAAGTAGAGTTTCAAAGCTACACATGGAACTCAAGCTTCAGAGTCTAGTTCAACAAATATACAGTCCGTTTATATTTCGCCATTGAAGAATGATTCTCCCCATATGCTCATTTGCAAGAATACCAAATATCCATTGGTAAAGCTACTCATCCCATGTGACGTTCCAATGAGGATAGATATCATGGCTAATTTGAAAAAGGTGACATCTTTTGATCATGACTTGAGGAATTTCCCTAAAATTCACATTTCAAAGTATATGACATCATTGTAGCTGGTGGAAGGCAATCCTATTCAGTTGGTTCTCATGGAATGGCCTTGTGGTTTGGATAATTCAGACATTTTGTCGCTGTTGTACATGCCCCATTTCAGTTGCACTACTGAGGTTAACATGTGTGTGAAGTAGATGATGGTCTGTTTCCTTGGGGTATGTCTATGGTGGGATAACCACATTTTTTTTATGTTAACTAGATTGCTTCTATCATAGGGTTACCCAAGGAGGGAGTTGATCCAACACCGTTCTTTGTTGGCAAGGATTAATATACAAGCCTTGTCACTCAAATGAAAGAAAAGTACAATATTACATGGGATGCAGAGTGATTTTATTTGCTTCTATAAATTATTAGGGTGTTAGATTCGAAGCCAAGGTGTTGTCTAGTAATTTATTATGAAAGATGCGACCAAACTAGTGCATTATCGGTACCATCACTACAATAAAGAAAATGTGTTGCATGGGTTTAAATGAATTGGGAAATGTTCCTGTTGAATGAATTATTGGATGACACATAGATGTGCATGAGAGAGGTAATGCTTTCAGTTATTCTTGGTTGCTAATATTGATTTATTTTTTCTCATGGGATGAACCACCCAATTAATAGGGGATGGAAATGAATGTCCCATGTTGTGGGGCAAGGTATCAGAATATATGGTTCAAATAGAAGAATTGATGATGACAAGAGAACAACATTGAGTTTTACATGCATTTTTATGCACTAAGGCATGACATTGGAAGTCAGGCAAGGATTGTCGAAGAGACTGTCCAACGGTAACAATATATTATCAAGTTTATTGTAGGGGGTCACCATTTGTATCTTCATCCATGACAATATCCTTAGCACCAGTGGTTAACCACTGTGTTTCAGTTATCAGAGGAGGAATTTGATGTAATAGTTCAGTATTGGCCAGATGAGTTGAAGTATCCTTTTGCAGATGATCTATTGTCTGCTGAAACTAAACCATGACATGAGGGAACATTGGGGACCCAAGTAGGAGGCCCAAAAGAAGAAGATAATGCACATAGATCCCACTATGATAGTGATGCAAATTTAAGTGCAACACCAATAGATCTAGTTGTGGGGGGAAATAGGAAAGTTGATGACACTATAAAAAAGGCTCGAAAGAAGTAGAAGGCCATCACAGATTCTACTCTTGTCGGGATCATTGACGATGTTTTTAATTTATTGATGAATAGAATGGTTAAGGTTTCCTAATGTGACAAGCCAAAGGATTGACATTCAACATATACATCTTTTGGAGGGAGTCACTGACTTACTTCAGATTCTTTGTAGTGCGGAGAATGAATCCAGAGTCACAATCTGTCATCCCATGGCGCAATCGGAGGAAGTTGGTCCTTCTAATGACCATCGAACTAAGATGCAAACATCCTAAAAAAATTGTAAGGTTCAAGTGCTTCCTAAAGTAGTTGAATTAGGTACATCAGAGCTTAACAACATTGTCTCGGATATTTCCTATGTCAGGGTAGACATGTTCATGCTTCCCATGTTTTTATTGCATAATATACAACAGGTTGTAGCAAAAGAAATCAAGGCACACGATCACATGGTATATGATGAGTTTAAGCAGTCAAATAGAACCATGTCTTTGCTCCAAAGTCGGTTGGAATATAGTTTTGACCTTCTAGCGTCTCTTTGACCTATATCCAATCTCTTTCTCTTGCGCACAATAAATTCCAAGATATCGTCTTGGCAAAGCAAATCCCAGTCGATAACACCTGCGATGCAGATGCAGTCTCACCTGAGATATATTTCTATGGGTAACTTCCAGAACCAGGTTTCCGCATTTGGGTGGGGGATTCCGTGTCCCTTTTTATTTTTCCAAGGCACTCGACCAAATCCTATGGATGTATTATTTATTCTTACAATACACTGTTAGACTGCGACACACTTTTTCCTTTGTAAATAATATAACAACAAACCCCAGTGCAATATAGATACATTCAACTTATAATAGTGTGGCATATATATATATATATACACTCATTCATAAGTAGATAGATAAGAATTCATTCACAATAACATATACACATGTGAGTTAAACACATTCAACATTTACACATATAACACATAATCTAACATGGAAACCCATCCGGTAAAAAACCACAAAGGTTCTCTTCATTTGGCATGAGAAATATATGGCACATTTGGTATATGCACTAAGCTGTAGACTCTATTCTATATCTTCCTTACTTATCTATACGAACTTCTCTCTCCTCTCTTGCTCTCTTATCTTCTGCGTTGATATTTCTCTACTTGACTCTGCTACTGATCCACACACAACCTAGATCGACTCTGTCTCTTCTACACTTATGCGCACTCAACTGTAGATTCTCAAATCAATGCACTTATCAAAACTAACAAACAATACAATAATATACAGATGCCAACACACTTCAGAAGCTAACAGAAGCTAACCCACATACAACTTGGGTTCCTCCTTTTATAGACACTTTACATGTTTCTCTCTCATCCGACTTCCTATACTTAGCCAACATGTTGTCTTTCCTATTCTAGCGACACATGAAAGTAGGCACTAATGGCTTGTATTACAAATATACCTTCATATGTGCGGATTCCACTAGATCTAGCTGACCTTGTACCCATGATATTTCTGACCTGTCTCTTTCTAACCGTTGCAACACTGTATGCCTTTTGACATGGCTCTACTCCGTCACATTCTTTATTTGTCACATCGTTTCCTTCTATTGTGGATTTTATTCTATTACAGATTCTTCTTATTCTCATTGCTTCTCTTATGTCACATCTTCTCTTCTATCATGTCTTCTCTTATTCAAATACTTCTTTCATTAGCCCTTTCCTCTTTATGTTCCTCTGTCACACCTCATTCTCCTTATTTTCATTCATCTTCTCTTCCTTCCTTTTCTTCATTGCTTCCTCTGTCGCAGCTCCTTTCTTTTCTTTTTCCTTAGCTATATTCATACTTAAGCATAATTCTAAGTGAATTCTTCTTCCCTTTCCCTACGCCCAACAGGCCCCTAACACTCACCTATGGCTCATTCAGAGCCACACAAATATTATTCCTCCATTTTTTCACTTGTGCCGATTTTTCTTTGAAAATCTTGTAAGATTTTTGTTACTCTCTCCTCTTCCTGTCACACTTCTTCCTCTATCTTCTTCAATTTAACCACAAGGTTGGAAATGATATGTTTCGACATTACCTTTCCTACTGACTCTACTACTTCTCCCACCTTATGATGTACATGTGAATGATGCATGTAACTCTTTCAACTTCAACCTACAGCTCTTCAATATTATTTGTGTGTTGTTATTGTTGCGTGCACAACATTGTGAAATTTTGTTGCAATGTTTTCATCTCTGTTTCCTTAGACATTTTTTTTGCTAAGGGTAATTTTCTCATTACTCTCTTCATCTGGTTTCGCATCTGCTTAAACTATGCGCAACTCCTCTTTGACTTTTTCTAACTCTGCATCCTCTATGAGTGCTTCCCAAGCATGAGAGACTTGGTCAAAAACATTAGCACACACTGCTTCTTCCTCTTCAATCTTCTACGCATATTCTATTGATGCTTTCCTTCGTTCCCCCAACACCTTAAGGGGTGTTCTTGGTCTTACCTCTGCCTCCATCTTTGTGACTTTCATTCGAAGGTATTCTGCGATTTCTCCAAGTCGAGTGACCTCGGATTCTAGCCCCATTTCCTTTATTAGACCTTCCTATGCAGAGTTTATATAAGAAATGGCTATTGCCTTGTTGATCCTATGGAGATTTTCTTCCCATGTCTTCATCTTCTACTCAGCCTCTTGTACTACTAGTTTCATCTTCTTAACACTCTTCTATGCGGCCTTCACTTTCTTAACTAATGTTCCTTATCACACTTTTATCTCTGCAAATGTAACACTCTGCATTCCATACACTTCAACCATTTCCATTAAAGAGAAGTCTATCGTTATCTGGCCTATGCTCTTTGTGACATCATTAAAGTCTGGAGTTCCTATATCGAGAACTCCTCTTGATACTTGCATTCTTGTTGGAGGAATTGGAATTGCTATTCCATTTGGTTACACTTTTGAAGTATCTAGTGGATCCCGTGACTCAGTGATTAGGGTTGGATAGTCTACAACAAATTTAACATCCTCTACAACTTTACACAAAACTTTAAGCAAATCGACAACTGTAACTGTTAGCTATGTCTGTCTCTCCTCTATGTAGCTTCAGCTATTTCCTCGGTCATAAGTTGTAGGTCATCGCTATCCAGGCTGATGGTAATTGATTTTCTCTTCTATCAAATTTTCTCTTCCTCTTCCTCCTGGACTCTTCCTGTTCTATCCCAGAGTATTTTATTTTCTTTTCTATCTCTAGGTATTTCGGAGTTGAAATTGAACGACTCTATGTTGGGTTTGAATCCTCCTACATATTTTCTTCTTCATGTCCTTCGTCTAGAGGTGGTTGATCCTCTTGTTGCATTTCTTATTCTTCTTGTAGTAGTTATTATTTTGGAACCAGGACACATCATTCATCTGACCATTCTTCAACAATTTATTCAACATATTCCTCTGATATTATGAATTGTGTTTCCAATCGTTGGAGACGTGGATCTTGGCATGGCTGCATGTTGACATGGTGCACACTAGTCTCGAATCTAAAAACTTGATGAAACTGTTTAACAGTGGTGTCATCCAAACTGTACCAATTCCTTGTTTGGTTCCTTATAGAATCTCCATGCATAAAGAATTCGATGTTATTTTCTGTATATCGTTCCTTTCTATTCTTTTCGAACCAAATGTTTTGGTATCGTGCTCCTCTGCAGTGCAGTGACAGATCTACCCCTTGGTAGTTTGGTGGGTCAGACCATGTAATGAATGAAATTAAGATTAATATCCAGGTGTAGTGAAATGACTTACCCTACTCCTGTGATTCAATGGCATCTTACAACAATTCATCAGCAAAAATTATGACCAATTGATCTAAACTCCCTCCTCACAGAGTTCAACCAGTGCGATCACACCTGCAGTACATTGGGTTGGGTGCATCTTGTGCATTAACTTCGAGGCCAATACCTTTGCATCAAAGCAAATGGTATAATGTTTGATGGAGGATATAAGATATCCTTTTTTCTCTCTTACTACATCGTACCTCTCCTTCATTCGTGCAGCTATTGACGCTCCTTGATCCTTCCTTAGAAGTGGCATTGGTTCCATTCATGTGAATGGTAGACCTGTGATGACTGCGATAAGTTCCACATCCACAGATATAGGATTTCCAAGACATAGGAAACCACCATGAAAGAATACCAACAAATTCTTAACACAGGTGTTTATCGCTATAATGTTGTGGCCAAAATGTAGCATATATAGCAACGATAGTATGCTGGACTGATCTAGTCGTCTATCCCACTCCATTGGGACAAATTGCTTTGGTGCATCTAGTGTGCCTTGCACTGTCACCATATAGTTTGCACAGTCTGCGTCTGACTGCTTCTTTGTGTCATGGTCAACAAAGGTTAATTTTCACAGGTTCGACAAGATATCCTTCATCACCTTCACCCCTTTTGATGCCAATGTTTCTATCAAAGAGACCCTTGTTCACTTTGGGATTTTGAATTTTAGTGCATCACTTCGTCTGGGTGGAACGTAAGGTGGCAAAACATTTCTTGTCTCAGAATATTCATCATCCTGTGGGGGTCATGGTAGGGTCTTCAATGCTTTTCCCTTCCTCTTTTGGCTGCCAGTGTGCTTGCCCCATGTGGTTCCAGACATACTTGGTCTATTTGCATATGCTTTTCTAGTTGACCTAACTAGATTTCGCTCCCCAACTGGAGTGGTCTGTTCAATAGATAGTGGGGTCTGTGAAACAACTGGTGTGGTATGTGTAGTAAATGCTTTGGTATATGTAGTAGCATGTGCGGTCTGTGTATCAACTGGCGGAACCTCCACCTGCGGTGGAACATAACCAGAAGTATCCTCCATGACTATCACAGGCAACGCGAGATCAAACTTAGATTCGACAATTGTACTGGTGTTGGAGTTGAAAATGACCATGCTATGAACAATTCACTTTGGCTCTCAAGGTTGCAAAAAATAACAACTCTTCTCTCTTGCAATAGATTGAAATGAACTTATGCACGAAGGATGATAGTATGAAACAAATTTTTGTAGTCGTTCTTCGCACGTGCGGGAAATCAATAGAAAGGAATCCATCCTTTCGAGCACATGGGAATACCATCTGACTCATTTAAGGAAAATTTTATGTCTCCCGCCAATTATCTGTCACTTCGAATGGTAGTTATTACCATAATTCCATACATGACCAAAAAGCATGCCACCATATTTTCTCAAATTTGGTGAATTAATGACCTCCAGCATATCATATCCAGCATTCTGGTAACTCATGCGATGGCATCACACTCCTTGTGAAATTTATTTTATCTTTGCTAGAGAACCTTTCTTACAATAGTGATGCAGTCCTTGTGACTGTTGGGCACCCTATATGCAAGTTAATTAAATCCAACATACAGAGTGTTCAATATAAATTGTCAACCTAGGGAAGTCTCTTATTTCAATGATAATGCGCACTGTATATGCTTTAAACACTAAGTAGCTGATGCTGTAATGAATTACCCTACTTTCCTGTTCATCCCAAATCAATCCATGATCTACTTAATCTATATTACCTTCTTAAGAATGCAATCACAAATAACTTCTCACAATCCTTAATCTAAAATTAAAAGATTCAGGAAATAGACATCTAGATTACTTTTGCAGAAAGTTAACTCCTCAATTACCAAGCCATGTGACACACCTCTACCTTGTCGAGAGGGCACTCCTTCAGAGAGTGGTTCTTCCTACATTTAGGGTAGAATATACCAAGTGTGAGATCCTCTACTACTTGTTTATGCTTTCCCTCAGAACATCTATTTTCGAGGATATGGAGCTCATCATTTATGTCTTGAAATTTTCAAGGAGATTTCCTATTTATGCACGGGTGGCTCCTCCATTAGATGACATTTGTGTTATGTTAAAGACATCACATTCTAATTTGTCCCATTTGTCCTATTTGTTGTTCCTAAATATCCCCTTGAATACCTTTTGCATAGTTCAATGATATTTTCAAAGGACTCCTTTGAGATATCCCCTTTTCCTAACAGATTCAACATGTCTAGGAACTCATCCATAATCCCATGAAGTAGGAATATTTTGAGCACATCTAAACCCATATTAGTTTGTCTATCTCTCTGCACATTATGTAAGAGCCTTTCAACAAAATCTTCCAAACTTTCATCATCCCTTTGTACCATTTTAAACAGTTCTTTCCTCTTATCCTTGGTATTGCAATACTCCTGATATTTCTCCAGGAACACCTATTTCATCAGGTCCCATGTAGTGATAGTTCCCCCACCCAGGCTCATGAACCAATGTAATGCATTGTCCTTCAGAGTGGCAGGAAAAAGTTTCATCTTCTGTGCATTGGTGGTGTAGTCATAGCTGCGATAAAGGATGTCAAACTCAAAAATAAATTCATCTGGATCCTCTGTCGCTTTTCCATAGAAATGAGGCAACACCGATGGCAATATATTTTTCATGGGAGATATCCCCTCTGGCTGTTGAATTGGGAACTGGAGTGTAGAAACCGTCCCTTTAGGCAGTGAGTTACCCTCGTGGTGCTGATTTTCACCCATTGCTTCTTCGTGATCTTTGGGATCACGTCTGTTGCTCATGTCTTCTTTTGATTTATCCTCTTCATGCTTCCACTGATCGTTAAATTTCTGATGCAATTGTGTCCACTCCTCTTTTGTCACAACCTTCCCAAAGATGTGATAGATCAAATCTTGGTCAGCTGATCTTGTAGTACTAAATCTGTCCCCCTCCACATGGGCACCCGAGGGTGTTCTAGCTTCTCGTGTGTTCTCCACTGTGGAAACTGATGCTGCCACTCTAGGGGTAACTGGGATTCTTCTAGTAGGTGTTTCCTGATGGAAATCCCTAGTAGAAGAATTGGTCCTATCAACCAGATCATCGATGAATGTCCTTCTCCCCAATGTTGGATTTTGTCCACGACCTCGGCCACCTGTAATGTTAGTATTTTGGGGGGTTCTGGGATTTGTAAGAATGTCACGCCGTGCCCTTCTTGTATTCATGCAACCCAAAACATGCAAACTAAAAACTGAAGAGAGATGAATAGATGTAACTACTGAATACTGCTACTATGGTGTATAGTAATTATCCTCCCCGACAATGATGCCAAAATGTTGGGCAGCCTATATGCAAGTTAATTAAAGCCAACATACATAGTGTTCAATATAAATTCTCAACCCAGGGAAGTCTCAAATTTCAAGGATAATGCGCAATGTATATGCTTTAAACACTAAGTAGTTGATGATGTAATGAATTACCCTACTTTCATGTTCAGCTCAACTCATCCCATGATCTACTTAATCTATCTTACCTTCTTAAGAATGCAATCACAAATACCTTCTCACAATCCTTAATCTATAATTAAAAGATTCAGGAAATAGACATCTACATTACTTTTGCATAAAGTTAAATCCTCAATTACCAATCCATCTGAAGTTCCGTCTCAACTATCTTAATTCAACTTAATCTAGGAATTCAAAGTGCAGGAATTAAGTTCTACAATTATAAATGTAAAGGAATGAACTACAAAAATATAAAGAAAACAACAATTGAAAGAACTAGGGATGAACAAGGTTGTCATAGCTATCACATAGTTGCATAAGAGAAAGTTAACCTACATAGTCAATTGTCACACCACACCACTGTAGTTTATAGAGGATGCAATTATTGATCATTCAAAGGAACACATGATACATCAATGACTGTTGCAACTTACTGTAAAATAAATGAATTTATCATAAGATTCAAACCACACAACAGAATAAATAAAATACCTAATTAACTCATCAATCCCTGTGGGAAGGTGGGCCCAACCTTCACATAGAGATGCTGGAAGTAGCACACGTTAGAACACCAAGATCTGAAGAGTCAAACTCCTTGTATTAAAATGGCAAGATGAACATGCAACCCCTGTCAGAGCTTATACAATATATTCCCTTAATTTCCAACCCCTGGCTCGAAATAGTTCCTAGTATTTATACAATTACAATCATAACTTCTACCCACTGATATCGGGAAGCCATGAAGATCTTTGATCTTCAGGTTTCCCTAATTACGACAAGCTGTTATAGCTGTGGCAAGATAGAAGCAGGAAATATAGGAATACTGTTACTCAATCTAGAGATGACAATCATGATCAATCTAGAAGATACTCCGTTGATTGCAGCTATCCTTGAGCAGCGGCGCACTGTTTGCATTCGAATTTGTTGTAGCCTCCTTTATACAGCTTGCGTGGAATAGTAACCTTTGATTGCTTTCTTTGTGTGATGATGGAATAGATGGTGTTATCTCAGCAATGAATGTCCATCCCTCTCTTGGCATGTTTATCCTGCTACACCTGTATCCTTTACATCTTGAATTATCTTTGTAAAACCACCATATGTTAGCATAATTCAAGATATAGAGTCTTGATTACAACAATCATAAGTATTAATAAGATAAGACAATAATTAATCATACGTGTATGAATTGAGGGATGAAGTGAAGGAAAACATCTATTTAGTGTACATAATGAAATAAGATGAGGAAAAAAGAGGTAGGTAAAGGTGGTCAAAAAGGGGTCATTTATGGGCCCAACATCCCCCCCCCCCAACTGTCCTATTGCATATCCCCATGCAACAACCTTCATTATTCTGAATCTGAATCTATCATTGTACTTCGTTCATGGAGAGAAGAAAATTTATATGGGAATTTAGGCATTCCCTGTTTCCAAGAATCACTTATGGACAACCCAATATCTCCAACACATATTTTCTTCTGCCTTTGTTAATGAAAAGTCTTCACTGTATGTTTTTGTTGGACACCAGATGATAGGGAATTTGAATTTGAGTCCCAGCCAATTAACCCCACATTCTTTCATGCATCCAACATATCCCTCAACCCTAGAATGTGCATGTTTAAAATTCCTGTAATAGTAGGGATCTCTATTTCTCAAGGTTGAAGAGGGAGCCTGCCATCTGTGTTGGATACCTTCCAAAGATAATTGATGATGCTTGGAAATGTGGCTAACACAAATAGAGATAACCTTTTTTTGAATTTCCATCATCTGCTGAGTTTGGATGGGACATGTGAGTACATTATGTTGATGAGCAAGGAGAAGACGAGGGTTTTGAGGTTTGCTTTGAATCCAAAGGTTAGAATGGGACTCATTATGAGAGAAATTTTGGAAGGATCTTTCCCATTGAACATGATTTCTAACAAATGAGGAAAAATCCCTCAGCTGAACATCACCTAAGAAAGGGATAGGATTTGAATGGCGATCCAAGGGACAAGCCAACTCATGCAAATAAATCTCACAAAGAAAGTTCTGCTCCTCAAAGTCACTTTCCAGAAATGTTTCCAGCAATTTAGCTGAGGTTTCTATTTCATACGGTCTCCCTTCTTTTACAGCCCTCAGTTTAAACCAAATGAACTGCTCAAATAAAAACACAGGGTAAGAGGAGGATGGTACTCTGGTACCCAATAATTCTTGAGAAAGAGTAAACAGCTGATCTTTTTCCACTTGCATGGATTTGAACCTTTTCAGCTCCTTTAGCTCCTTCTGTATCTCTTCCCAATGAATTTTATGGAACATGAGTTGTTCTGCCCATATTTCCTTCAATTCCTTGATGGTCTTCCTATGTTCAGCTAGGGAAACCATCCCTTCTTGACACCTCTCCAGCTGACTCCTCCACTTCCTCATTTCTATTCTTAGGATTGAGAGCTCTTTGTTAGCCTCTGGATTTCTTCATCTTCAGTATGATCTTCATTATCAGAATCCAAATTGACAAAATTTCGAGGAAGTTGAGTCCATACCTTATCATATGATGTTCCAATTTGAACAACCTAGGTTGCTTGCATAGGTACTTCTGAAATAACTTCTGGGGATGTTGGTTCTTTTGTAACGAAAAACCATCCTTGAATTTATCCTACAACAACTTCAACCATGGGTGCCTCTGAAACAACTTCTGGGGATGCTGGTTCTTGTGTAACAACATCCTCTCTTTGAATTTCTCCTACAGAGACTTCAACCATGGGTTCCCCTGAAACAACTTCTGGGGATGCTGGTTCTTGTGTAACAACATCCTCTCTTTGAATTTCTCCTACATCAACTTCAACCATGGGTGCCTCTAAAATAACTTCTAGGGATGTTGGTTCTTATGTAACAGCATCCTCTCTTTGAATTTCTCCTACAACAACCTCAGCAGTTGGTTGTGAAGGTGTTGGTTCCTGTGTGGAAACCTCTTCCTGAATTTTGATCTCCCCATCTGCCTGATTGTCAGTTGCAGCTTTGACAGGGGGATGCAAGGCCACTGGTTCTTGTGTAACAGATCCTTGCCCTTCTATTTCTTCATGTTGTTGGGGTTGTTCTTGAGTTACTTCCATGTCTTCTGCAATATGGAGTTGTTCTTCGAGAATTCCAGTGCTCCCTGAGGACTCTAATTGCATTTGTTCATCCTCTCCTAAATCCAAATCAGGCATTATATCCATCTCAAGATTGATTTCTTCTTGCTGCCTTAGAATCTCCACAGAAATTTCTGGGGATGTTGGTTCTTGTGTGACAACATCCTGGTTAACTTCATCATTTTCTTTCTGCTAGGGTTCCATTTCTATTAGTTCTTTTCCCTGAGATGGTTCAGGAGTCACAACACATACTTCTTCGCTAAAATTAGGAATAATTTATGCATCCCTCAGCTCCATGTTAGGTGCTTCTTGTCCTTGTTCTTCCACAACTGCTGGTATAGGTTGTTGTGTCACAAAGGCATGAACTATGAATTTGTAGCCTGACTGGTTAAATATTTCTCCACACATAGGGTAGACAACTCTTTCTTCCTCTTTACCATCCTTAGTAGGAGGTGATCCTTGTAATTGGTCTACAACTTCCACCAGTGTGTGCATCTTCCTTTCTACCTGCTTCCTGCATGCTTCCTTCCAATTTTCTAGTTCTTTCCAAAGTGACTGTACTTATTCTTTTAATAGACCATTTTTGTACAGAAGTCCCTCAATTTGAGGTTCTTCTACAGCCGGTTCCTATGGGGCATCATTTTCTTTGGGTCTCAAAATGGGGAATTCAATCCATGCTTCTAGGGTTTCCCATCTTGCTTGTGCTGCTTCAGCTACTATAACCGACCCGGTTCTTTTTCTTCTTATTGGTGGTGATGCCTGCATCTCTTATTTTGATCTCATTCTTTTATTTCGTGGTGCAGGAATCTCCAGATTTGCAGTTGATGAGGAGGGGATATCTTCTATCTCAGTGCTTTCCTGTTCTTCTTCAATCAGAGTTCCCCCCCATTCAGGGGAAGATTCAATGGTCAATACCTCTGTGTTTCCCTCTGTTATCATGGCTCTAACATCCTTAGCTTTAGCTATCACAGCATCCAATGCTGCTCTAGCTTCATCCTCTGTTCTCAGAGCTTCCATATTATTTAATCTTTCCATAAGGTTTTCTCTTGCATTTTCCTCCAATTCTTCTACTTGGTCATCTGACTGATCATCCGATCTAGTCTCATCTCCCCCCCCCAACTAAATTGGAGGGACTCTGATCCTCTTGTTGCTTCTCATCTCCACCCAACTATACATTTGCATGCTCCTCTTGGTGTTGAACAACCCACAACAGTACAGGTACTTATACTTCTGCCTATATTGGTATGTCAAGAAAAAGGGCGGGTTCCTGATTTATCTGAATTTGATTTTCTCCCAAGTTTGGTTCCTTTGAGCTAGAGCCCTTAAGATTATTAATTTGATAGGCCGTCGTGGGTAAGGGAGGAGTTCGGATGCTTGGTTGTTCTAACAAACCTCGCCATATGGTGTAGGTCATTACATAGATAAAATGGAATGTTCACTAAGGCCCTATGGAGTAGATAAGATAATAGAGGAAGTTCATAATAATAAACATTTTGATACCTACTTTCATAGGTGATGTACTTCTTGAGGGAGACTACTACTTGATACCATCTACGAGGCAGTGACTGTAATGCTATCCCTCTCCTTGAATGACGAATTCGCTCCCCCTCTATCATAAAATCCTATACTGCAACAACATTGGGGGTTCTTTGACCAAACGAGGCTCTTCCCACCTGAGGAAGGCTGGTGACTTCAGCCACTATTGCTTTAGAGACTTCTATATGTAACCCCATAACCTCTAAGTGGGTTTCTGTAATATTTAAGGAAAATTGTAGAGTTGTCTCTCAATGAAACCCATTCAGGCATTGGAAGAATTCAGTCCATCCCGCAGCTTTGAAAATAGTGAAAACTTCAGCATTTCTTCTCATTTCTCGTGTATTTGGAGGTTCATGCTGAGCTGGGATACACATGTTTGTTTGAATTCAGAATTCTTTATCAGTCCCATAGATTACAGGTCCCGAAAATGGAGGTTAAAGAACAGAGTATTCGTGAACAGCCGAGAGTGGAGTTGGGTAAATTCAGAAAGTTAAGAGCATGGAAATGTTTGGAAATTTATCCCAAATTAGGAAAGGTGTCGGTTATCAGATAAGCTTAAATGGTCATTAAGTCGTATGAGTGGACAGTTAACAGTATGCAGGTGTAATAATGGGCACAGAAAGGAAGGTATGATTAATGCTGTCAAATCTAGTTAATGCTTAATGAAGTAAATAATCAAAACCATACCTTCGTAAATATGCGATGAACAGTGAACTTTGAGAATAGTAAAGCATGTGAAGTGCATCCATTTAAATTTGATCATTATTGCAGGCATGCTGTAATGAATTTTTCTCCCGATGAGCCAAAACCATCTTATCAATCTTGCTAGAAACATAATGAATGCTAGGAAGTAAGTCAGAATCACCGGTATCAGGAATTGGGGCCAGATCTGGAGGAGTCGCTAACCAAGGTTGCAAAGAGTTCTTCCCATATTGAAGGAGTCACAGCCACGGGCCATAGAGAAATCGAGAATTTTGGCCGAGTCGCAGCCGTGAATCATAGAAAAATCAGCCAGTTTTGGTGGAGTCGCAGCTGCCAGAAAAGGTAAAAATGGGCAAGATTGAAACGGTTTCTCAGCTGCCAAAAAAGGTAAAAATCAACAAGAGTGAAATAGTGTCGCAGCTATCGGAAAAGGTAAAAATGGACAAGAGTGAAACGGTGTCGCAGCTGCCGAAAAATGTAAAAATGGACAGAATTTAAATAGAGTCGCAGTTGCGCGGGATGGAAAAAGGCATTAAGTTATGGTGTTGCAGCTGTGTGGAATGAGATAAAGGGTGGTATTTTATGGTGTTGCAACTGCGAAAAAATGGAAAAATAGATAAAGTTTTACGGTGTTGCAGCTACAGAAAAATGGAAAAATAAGCAAAGTTTTACGATGTCACAGCTGCACGAATGGGGTAAAGGGAGGTATTTTACGGTGTTGCACCTGCAGAAAAATGGAAAAATAGGAAAAGTTTTACGGTGTTGCAGCTGCAACTAACTATTTAAGGAGTTTTCTTCAGATACAGGAAGTTACAAAAGGACGACCCTGGTCATTAGGCCTGATCATGACCATTGCTCCTCAGGCACATCCCTGAACATATAGATATATTTTTTAAAATAGATCAAGTGCAAAGGAAAAAGATAAAAATAATAGTAAAAATATCAATTTATTTATGTACAAAAATTTATGTAATATTTACAGGGATTATCTAAAGATTGACAGGGGCAGAGAAAGATTCCTGCCCTTGTTCTAACTGGTATTCTGGATCATTTGCAATCTGTGAAGTGAATGCATCCTTCAAAATGGGATTATGGTATAGTCACAACCTATGACCATTAGCAAATAATGGTGCACAATTCTCATCAATGGTTACTAGGCGGGATGTACCATTATCAAATACTATTTCTACCAGGTATGGGCCCAACCATCCTGTGCATAACTTACCGTTGAAGACCCTTTTGAATCTTGAATCATATAATAATGCCCAGTCTCCTTCGCAAAAGACTTTCTTTTTGATGAATTGATCATGCCAATTGGATCTCTCCTGTTGAATTAATACTATCTGATCCACATCAGCTAATTGTTTCTCATCAAGTTCTTTCAATTGATTCAATATTCTCCTCTGGGCTTCAGTCACATCTAAGTTTAAATCCATAGCTGTCTTCAGGGTCTTGATTTTGAATTCAATGGGGAAGACAACATTTTTTTCATACACCAAGTCATAAGGAGAGAAGCCTGTAGTATTGCGCCAAGTAGTACGGTATGCCCACAATGTTTCTGAAAGTCTATCAGCCCAGTCCCTACGATGGCTCCTGACTATTTTGGTAAGGATGGCTTCAATAACTTTGTTAGTGCTTTCCACCTGACCATTGGCCTAGGGATGGTATGGTGAATCCATCCAGTGCTAAATATGGTACTTATGTAGCAAAGATTCAAATTTATGTGACACAAACTGGGGTCCTCCATCTGTAACCACTTCCTTGGGTATGCTAAAACGGGTAAAGATTTCACCATACAAGAAATCGATTACAGCCTGGTTAGTCGCTTTCACCAAAGCCACAGCTTCTACTCATTTCATCATGTAGTAGGTACAAACTAAGATGTAGGCTTTCTGTCTCGAATGAGGGTTAATAGGGCCAACAAAATCTAAGGCCCATCTGTCAAAAGGTTCAACTACCAATTGGGGTTGAAGGGGAATTTGATCCAATCTATTAGGTTGGCCCATACTCTGGTAGCTGTCACAAGACTGGACATAGTTTTTTGCATCCCTGAAAAGTGTTGGCCAATAGTAGCCCATTCTCAGAACCTTATGACCTATCCTCCTATCTGCAAAATGTCCCACATGGCTCATCATGGCAGGCCTCTAGAATATGGAAGATTTCATCTTCTCTTACACACCTTCTGATCTCAAGATCAAGGCCTTTGTAGAAGAGATGGACGTCTATCCAACAATACCTGGAACTTTGTTGAATGATTTTCCTCTTTTCTCTTTTTGACAAATGTGCCAGAAGCTTACCTGCTGCCAAGTAGTTAGTGACATCTACATACCAAGGGGAATGAGCTGAAACTGCAAATAAGTGTTCATCTAGAAAAGAGTCCTCAATAGGAAGATTATCATCGCTGTTAGTAAAATAAGATAAGAGATCAATGACACCATTTTCTTTTCCAGGTCTGTCTATAATAGTGATATCAAATTCCTATAATAATAACAACCATCTAGTTACTCGAGCATTTGTAACAGGTTTATTCATTAGATACTTGATGGTTGAGTGGTCAGTGTGCATAAAGGTAGGAGATGCAGTGATATAATGTCGAAATTTGTTAATGGAGTACACAATGGATAAAAAATCCTTCTTGATAACAGTATAATTTAGTTCAGGAGGGGCTAAATATTTTCTAATATAATAAACTGCATAAGGTGCTTGGCCATCTTGTTGTCCTAAAACTGCTCCTATGGTAGTATAAGAGGCATCTGAAGAAATGTGGAAAGGCAAGGCCCAATTGGGCCCCCTTACGATGGGAGCTATGGACATCTTCTCCTTAATTTTAACAAACGTTGTCTGGCATGCCTCATTCCAGGTAAATTTCACATCCTTCATTAATAATGAAAAAAAAGGAGAGGCAAGTTTGGAAATTTTTTCTATAAATCTTCTGTAATACCTAGCATGCCCTAAGAAACTACGTACCTCTTTCTGAGTCCCAGGAGTGGGTATATTTTTTATTACCCTAATTTTAGAGGGGTCTACTTGGATTCCATCAGTAGAGATAAAATGCCCCAACAGTACCCCTTCACTCATCATCATATAGCACTTTTCAGTGCTCAAATATAGCTGGGTCTACTCACAGCATGTTAAAACCTTTTCCAAATTTTTCAATTCTTCTTCAAAGTCTTTTCCATGAGGAGTAAAATCATCCATAAAAATTTCCATACTATCATTAACCAATTCTGAAAAGATGTCAATCACAGCTCTTTGAAATGTGGCTGGTGCATTGCGTAAGCCAAAGCGAAGTACTCTGTATGCAAAAATTCCCTAGGGACAGGTGAAGGTAGTTTTATCCTAGTCTTCAGGAGCAATCTAGATTTGATTGTACCCATTAAACCCATCCAAGAAGGAGAAAAACTTCTTCCCGGATAAGGTGTCAAGTACTTGATCGATTAAAGGCATGGGAAAGTGATCTTTCTGTGTTTATTTGTTCAGCTCTCTATAGTCCACACAGAATCTCCATTTACTATTCTTCTTGGGTACTATCACGATTGGAGACACCCACTTGCTGTCTGAAATGGGATATATAAATCCTGCTTCCAAGAGCTTTTGAATTTCTTCCTTCACTATGTCCCTATTAGATTGGGATTCATTCTTCGTTGAGGCTGGCACACAAGCCGAGAGTCACTTTAGATATAAATGTGGTGGGTGCACAGATTAGAAGGGATGCCCTTCATGTCTGTGTACTCCTAGGAAAATACCCCCTTATGTTTTTTTAAGAGAGTGATTAGGTGTTCCTATTCATCTGGAGCAAGATTGGGATTGATATTCAGGGTTTTTCCAGACTCTACCTAGACAAGAATACATTTTGAATTTTTCAACACTGGAATGATGTGAGTATCAATGACTAATGTCTCCTCCATGAGATTTTCTTGTTCTTCTTAACCTAGAGTAGCATTCAAGATATGATAAATTATCTTATTGACAAAAGTGGGCTCACTGATGAAATTATTAATGGCATCGTCTTCAGTTTCATCTTTAAAAGTCAAGGAATTCCCTATCATTAATAATGGCTGAACACCTTCCTCTTCCTCTGGCTCCATCCACAACGAAGTTTCAACTTCTGGGCTCGGCCGAGCTGGAGGATAGAGAGTGAGGTTCTTTATCTCGGTTCCATCTGATATGGTCATAGAACTAGAGCAACAGCTAATGCAAGCATCAGCTGTAGCTAACCAGGGCCTTCCCAGGATCAATGGGTGTCCTCCTAGCTATAAATTAGGTTGTAAAACCAAGATGTCAGCATGATATTCCCATGAATCAACTGAGATAACAAGGTCATCCAAGATTCCTTCAGGTTTAATAGTGGATATATTTTCTAGTTCTAAAATGGTAGGAGTTGGCCTAAGATTAGTGAGCCCAAGTTTCCTTACAGTTTCAATGGTCATGACGTTAATTTCTTTGCCTAAATCTACCAGTAGTTGGGTATCTGTGTGCTCCCAATATGCACAGTGATAGTGGGATTCCCAATATCGTCGTATTTGGCCAAGAGGGTTTTTCCCATTATTAATTTAGATAATTTCCCTACGACGTGAATAGTGGGAGGATCCCTGGGTTTTATTCTTGGTTTCCTTGTACACAGATTCTGAATGGTTCTGGCATAGATAGGTACATTGTGAAGGGCCTAAAGGAGTAGAATTTTGACATAGATATTTTTTATCTCTTCTAAGAGATTAAATTGAGGTCTTCCCACTGCCTTCGGTAGTATTAATCTTTCAGGGTATGGTGGTTCCCTAATCAATTGTGTAGGTTGTGTGTTGATAAATTTGTCCTCTTGTATTTTAGCCAAAATATTGGTAGGATGTTCAACATCCTCAATAATGGGGATTGCTATATTGGATAAATACTGTTGGTTCATCCTTTCTTCAGGCACAGAGGATGGAACATCCTCAATGACCAAAGGCTCCACTACCCTCACTGATCGTAAGCGGATGTCGTTACAGGGAACTAGAGTAATGGTCTAAGCGAGCATGTTGGCAGTCTCAAAATGACAGACTGCTTTATTATTTTGGTTGGGGTTAGGTTGATCAGGAAGTTGTGGTCGTATCGACATATTGGGCACAACATTATTCTGGAGTTGCAACTACGACTGCTGATAAGGCTGAGGATATTGTTGAGGAGGGTATGGTTGATGAGGAAACAATTGATGTGGAAACTATTGAGGAGGTTGGCTATGGGGAAACTAGTTCCTTGGATGGAAATTCCTCCATCCAGGAGACCAAGAATTTTTTTGGTTTGGTGGTTGTGTCCAAGAGTTCTAGGAGTTAAAATTTTGCATTGGAGGTTGAGAGGGATACCATTGATGGTTAGAATAATATGAAGGGAATTGTGTATTCATGTTCTACATATTATTCCAATTATTCATGTTATTCAAAAATAGAAACAATTCTAGAGCCATACCTTGATTTCGAGGCTGCCAAGGATTTTTCTGTGCAATAAAGTAGGCTAGTTCCACATCTGGAGTTGATGCCTGCAGAGCTGCCTTCACTTGAGGTAGTGAAGGGCATTCTTTTATGTCATGGTTCAGCTCACATAGCTGACACACCTCTACCTTTTCGAGCGGGCACTCCTTCAGAGGGTGGTTCTTCCTAAATTTAGGGTAGAATATACCAAGTGTGAGATCCTCTACTACTTGTTTCTACTTTGCCCTCAGAACATCTATTTCCAAGGAGATGGAGCTCATCATTTATGTCTTGAAATTTTCAAGGAGATTTCCTATTTATTCCCAAGTGGCTCCTCCATTAGATTACATTTGTGTTATGTTGAAGACATCACGTTCTAATTTGTCCCGTTTGTCCCATTTGTTGTTCCTCAAAGATCCCCTGGAATAACTTTTGCATAGTTCAATGATATTTTCAAAGGAATCCTTTGATATATCCCCTTTTCCTAATAGATTCAAAATGTCTAGGCCCTCATCTCTAATCCCATGAAGTAGGAATATTTTGAGCACATCTAACCCCATATTAGTCTGTCCATCTCTCTGCACATTATATAAGAGCCTTTCAAAAAAATATTCCAAATGGTCATCGTCCCTTTGTACCATTTTAAACAGTTCTTCTCTCTTATCTTTGGTATTGCAATACTCCTGATATTTCTCCAGGAACACCTATTTCATCCGGTCCCATGTAGTGATAGATCCCCCACCCAGGCTCATGAACCAATGTAATGCATTGTCCTTTAGAGGAGTAGGAAAAATTTTCATCTTCTGTGCATTGGTGGTGTAGTCATAGCTGCGATAGAGGATGTTAAATTCAAAAACAAATTCATCCGGATCCTCTGTAACTTTTCCATATAAACGAGGCAACAACAATGGTGATATATTTTTCATGGGAGATATCCCCTCTGGCTATTGAATTAGGAACTGGAGTGTAGCAACTGTCCCTTTACGTGGTGAGTTACCCTCGTGGTGCTGATTTTCACCCATTGCTTCTTCGTGATTTTTGGGATCGTGTCTATTACTCATGTCTTCTTCTGCTTTATCCTCTTCGTGCTTCCACTGATCGTTAAATTTTTGATGCAACTATGTCCACTCCTCTTTTTTCATAGCCTTCCCAAATATGTGATAGATCAAATCTCGGTAGCTGATCCCACAGTACTAAATCTGTCTCCCTCCGCAGGGGCACCCGAGGGTGTTGCAGCTTCTCGTGTGTTCTCCACTGTGGAAACTGATGTTGCCACTCTAGGGGTAACTAGGATTCTTCTAATAGGTGTTTCCTGATGGCAATCCCTAGTAGAAGAATTGGTCCTATCAACCAAATCATTGATGAATGTCCTTCTCTCCAATGCTGGATTTCGTCCACGACTTCAGCCACTTGTAATGTTAGTATTCTGGGGGGTTCTGAGATTTGTAAGAATGTCACGCCATACCCTTCTTGTATTCATGCAACCCAAAACATGCAATTTAAAAACTGAAGAGAGATGAATAGATGTAACTACTGAATACTACTACTATGGTGTATAGTAATTATCCTCTCCGGCAACGGTGCCAAAATGTTGGGCACCCTATATGCAAGTTAATTAAAGCCAACATACAGAGTGTTCAATATAAATTGTCAACCCAGGGAAGTCTCTTATTTCAAGGATAATGCACACTGCATATGCCTTAAACACTAAGTAGTTGATTTTGTAATGAATTACCCTACTTTCCTATTCATCCCAACTCATCCCATGATCTACTTAATCTAGCTTACCTTCTTAAGAATGAAATCACAAATACCTTCTCACAATCCTTAATTAAAAGATTCAGGAAATAGACATCTACATTACTTTTGCAAAAAGTTAAATCCTCAATTACAAATCCATCTGAAGTTTCGTCTCAACTATCTTAATTCAACTTAATCTAGGAATTCAAAGTGTAGGAATTATGTTCTACAATTATAAATGTAAAGGAATGAAATGCAAAAATCTAAAGAAAACAATAATTGAAAGAACTAGGGATGAACAAGGTTGTCATAGCTATCACATAGCTGCATAAGAGAAAGTTAACCTACACATTCGACTGCCACACCACACCAATGCAGTTTATAGAGGATGTGATTATTGATCATTCAAAGGAACACATGATAAATCAATGACTATTGCAACTTACTATAAAATAAATGAATTTATCATAAGATTAAAACCACACAACAGAATAAATAAAATACCTAATTAACTTAGCAATCCCTATGGGAAGGCGGGCCCAACCTTCACACAGAGATGCTAGAAGTAGCACACGTTAGAACGCCGAGATCTGAATAATCAAACTCCTTGTATTAAAATGGAAAGATGAACACACAACCCCTATCAAAGCTTATACAATATATTCCCTTAATTTCCAACCCCTGGCTCGAAATAGTTCCCAGTATTTATACAATTACAATCATAACTTCTACCCACTGATATCGGGAAGCCATGAAGATCTCTGATCTTCAGGCTGCCCTAATTACGACAAGCTGTTATAGCTGTGGCAAGATAGAAGCAGGAAATATAGGAATACTGTTACTCGAGCTAGAGATGAAAATCATGATCAATCTAGAAGATACTCCATTGATTGTAGCTATCCTTGAGCAGCGGCGCACTGTTTGCATTCGAATTTGTTGCAGCCTCCTTTATACAGCTTGCGTGGAATAGTAACCTTTGATTGCTTTCTTTGTGTGATGATGGAATAGATGGTGTTATCTCAGCAATGAATGTCCATCCCTCTCTTGGCATGTTTAGCCTGCTACACCTGTATCCTTTACATCTTGAATTATCTTTGTAAAACCACCATATGTTAGCATAATTCAAGATATAGAGTCCTGATTACAACAATCATAAGTATTAATAAGATAAGACAATAATTAATCATACCTTTATGATTTGAGGGATCAAGTGAAGGAAAACATCTGTTTGGAGTACATAATGAAATAAGATGAGGAAAAAAGAGGTAGGTAAAGGTGGTCAAAAAGGGGTCATTTCTGGGCCCAACAGCAACCAATTTCTTGCCTTCAACTGGGTTCCTTTATTACAATAGACAAAGTGTATTCACTCATAATTTTGACCTTTTCCAGATGCCAAGTCTTCGAAACTTAACTTCTTACTACGACAAACTAGTAGTATGCAACCATAAATTTTGCCTCATCTTTCTTTATTTTCTCTCTTTTATTTTTGTTTTGTTTCCTCTTCCTCTTCCTCTTTTCTCTTTTCTTTTTTTTGTTTTTTTATGCAACCAAGTCACAACTATCGTAATATGGTTTCAGTCGACTTCCATTGACCAATCCTCTAACGTTTGTCCCATCTAATTTTTGTAGTTTCTATACTCCTCCGTTAGTGGTCTCTTTGAAAATGTACGGTCCTAACCAATGAGTTTTTAAATTCCCTGGGTGCTTAAAGAATTTTTCATCATACAAAAGAATAAGACCTTTGAATTGAAACTGCTTGTTCTTAATGTGTCATTCGTGCCATACCTTTTGTCTTTTGTTTTCAATGTTTTGATGAAACTCTACGACAAAATTTTCTTCTTCCAACTGTATTAGTTGAAGTAACCTATCTTCAACAACATCAACATATCTCATTTTGGTGATCGCAATAATTATTAGACTTGGTACAATGTACTCCTTAAGCATGCCAACTTATTTCCCATACACCAACTAGAATGAGTCTGACTTGTCAACTTCTTACATGTCATACGATATGCCCATAATAATGCGGAAATATTATGGTCTCAGTCATATACTTGGGCATTACAAGCCTATGTCAATGCATTTTCCAGAATTTTTTTGAATGCTTCGACAACTCCATTTGCTTGAGGGAGATATGGTGTTGTCCTTTTATGCTGGATTTGAAATTCCTCCATTAGTTCTGCAATCAACCTATTAAGAAAATGCGTACCTTGGTCGTTGATTAAAATCTTTGGGAACCCAATTATTGTCACAAGATTCTCAAATAGAAATTTCACAGCAGTCTCAACAACAAAATATTTTACTGGCATTGCTTTAGCATATCTGGTTAGGTAATCATTTGCAGTGATACTATGCCGTGCTCCAGTGCACTTCCCTATCGGATTGGTAGGTTCTACAAAATCAGTGAACCATTTATCAAATTCTTGCAATGTTATCTGCAGTAAGAATGGAATTTCATCTCTTCGGGGATCCTTTCCAATGCTTTGGAAGACATCAAAGCTGCGACAATAATCTTAGGCATTCGCATGCATGGTGGGATACCATAACCCTACTTGCAAATCTTGCGCACTAGCTTTTCCTACACAGTGGCCTCCTGCGATGCTAGCACGTTCTTCATTTAATATCATCATGCATTCGTGGTCCAAAACACAACATTGAATAATCTCATAAGGACCCATCTTATACAAGTGTCCAGAGATCAAATGGAAATTTGTAGCACACACAACCAACTGCTTCTTCTACGCAGTGGTGAATTCATCTAGCATAGTGACCCATACTTAAAAATTGTATGATATATCAATAATGATCATCAAAGATGGTTATCACAAACAGTTTTGCATCTAGAAGATTATCTTCCAGACTAGTAATTTCTTCTCCACTTTCAATCCTTAAAAGATGGTCTTACCCCAAATTCAATCGAGCAAGTTTAACAATTATCTCAAAATCATCTTCCTGGAAGAGGACAAGCCACCGACAGATCTCCCCCCCCCAACACTAGCTTATTAACTAGGTATTTCAATGAAGAATGGTCCGTGTACATATTGAAATGTCCTCCCAGTAAATAGTGTCTGAAATTCTATAGCACACGTACCATCGCTAGCCCTTCTCTTTTTCATCATGGTATAATTCTTCTCTAAAGTTGATAATTTTCTGCTAACGAAGGAAATGGGATGATAAATCTATCATTCACTAGGCTGCATTAGTACCACGCTAAGCACAATATATGATGCGTAGAAATTAGCATGGAACTCTTTTTCCCAGTATGGAAACACAAGTATTGATGCAATAGCCATCTTTCTCTTCACCTTGTCCATAATTTCTTGGCAATTTTCCATCCATTGAAACTTAGTATATTTTTTCAACAACTTTTCCATCAGAGCAATCACCTCTGCATATCCTTTGATAAATTGTAAGTAGTATCCAGTGTGTCCTATTGTCACTCATAACTATTTAACTATAGTAGGTGGTGGTAGGTCGAGGATGATCACAATTTCGGTTGGGTCAACCAAAATTTCGTCGCAACATACCACATGGCCCAACATAGCTCCAAAAGGTGCGAAAAATATACATTTGTTCAAAATTAGGGAAATTTGATATCGACAACAACGTTCTAGCATCATTCTTAGGATCTCTATATGGTATTTTATGAGCCCAAATACTGTCCAATCATTGAAGTAGACTTCAAGAAATTTGTGTATAAAATATTTAGAGGAAGCTACTACGATTCTGGAAAAAATCGTAGGCATGTTCTTGAGTCCAAAGGGAATTACCGTATACTAGAAACATCGCTACTCCATCGCAAAGGTAGTATTGTATCGTTCCTCCTTTGAAATATTGATCTGATGGTAACCAAAAAATCCACCAGTGAAAGAGTACATCTCTTCCCCTCCGACATTCTCCAGTACCTCATCTATAAATGGAGTCAGAAACTTTTCATGTAAACAAGCATCATTCAACTTTCTTAGGTCGACACAAATTATTACTTTATGTGAGGTCTTCTTGTCCTATGCTACTATTGGGATAATCCACTCTAATTCCTCTACAGGTTCTATAATACCTTCCTCTAGCATTCGATACAATTCAACCTTAACATTTTCTTTGTATCATGTATTGAATCTGTATTGTTGTTGCTTGACCGGTTTTTCATTGGGCCTCAAAGGTATCCTCATTTTTCTGAGGTCGCCAACTATTAATTTCATCTCTAAAAATTTTATAGGGAGCATATCTTGGAATTCATGCAACAAATCAATGATCTTTCCCATAGTCTCATCATCCCAATAATCTTCAATATTGGCAAACTTTGGATTTTGGAGCCAATATTTACTTTCTAATTTCAAGTGGATTTAGGAATTGGTTGCTAGAAATTTCAAATCCTTCCACTGTGCACATACCTTCCAAATCAAGTATGTTTATGTCGTGCAGGTCCTTGTCACCTAGTTCCCCTATGACATTGTAACATTCCATCCAGTGATGGATTGTCGTAATGCACTGATGGAAATTTATAGCTGTGACATGGATTTCCTCAAATATCTTATCTTTCATTATCTGCAGTGCATCATCAATTGTTAGATGATCACTTGCAAACTCAAATGTGTGTGTGAATCTTGAAGCTAACTCTTCCCACTCGAGAGTTCCTCATCGTAGCTCCACTGATGTGTACCAATTCCTTATTACCATATCCATTGTATGTATAAAGCAATGAACCCATTCTTGTCATGGATACTCTTGCCATGTCATGCGACAAATCTCAATATGTTCGACATGATTTTTCAATCCTGTATAATTGTGATCAATATAGCTGCTCTCTTCTCCAAAGCTAATCTCCAACAATATTCTGCATTGCGGCCATTTAGAGATAGATTGTTTATGTGTACCCCACCATCTAGTGGGTGTAGCTTTCAACACAAAGTCCAAGGCGGATAATCACTATGTTTCTGTTACTTTGCTTCGAATTCCACTAGAAAATATGTAAGGTTAAGTAAACATTTGTATGTAGGTAGGTCACTTACCTTGACTCCTACCTATCGCATATATCTTGTAACTCTTGCGCATATTCTCATGGAAACTTCATGCAACCAATTCTGTCAATTTTCTAATGCTTCACCTGAATCAAATGTACAGGAGCTAACACTCTGCCAACTTAGATTTCCATAAGCTGTTGGATTTATATCGTAGTCTCTTGAGGACATGATATTATATAGTTGATAAAGGTAATTACCTTAGCCTTCGCTGTTCCATGGCTTGACATATCTCTTCCCTTCAAGTGGATCAATTGTCATGGCCACCCTTATCTAGGAATATTCAAATGACAAGATTCTTTTCTTAAAATTTAGTATGGTATGATTATATATTTCCCAATCAATGCCAAAAAGTGCAGGATATGGGTTTGTATCATTGACAATGTTGATCAAAGCCTGCATATGTCCTCAGGCCTTCTACTTTGAAATGTACTTGCATCAGTCGACCAATGGGTAGAACCTTCATCTAATTCGCTAATCTTAACTGAATGGGAGACCAATCCAGTTGTGTCTTGTTCATGCTTTCCCATGTATTCCTTGTCAAGATATTGACATCAGAGCCTAGATCTAGAATGATATAGTCCATGTCATAGTCTCCTATCTACACAGTTATTCGCTAATATTGATTTTTTTTGTGGGAAAATGGAAAAATCCTTTGAGTAGGAGGTTTTCCATTAGATAAGTTACCACTAACCAGGGGTACCTAAGCCTTCAAAATTACCCCACTTGGACCACACCAACCCATAACATAGTTGTATTTTTTGGTATCCGTGGGATTTGAACCAATAACATTTCCACTTAAAGAGCGTGGTAACATTTCCCCTTAAGAACCGTCTTAACCATACCCAACCACCAACTATTCTACATCTCACTAATTTTTTAAATAATAATAAATAAATATGTATTTACTTAATTCACTTCAATACATTGTAAAATACATTCACTATTTTTAATTGTACTAAAATACATTCATTTTTTTAATATAATCAATGATTATTATAATAATAAGAATCTTAAATTACGTATATATACCATACAAAAGTACAAGGCATTTGTTTTTTTAATACAATTAATGAATATTTTAATAATAAAAATCTTGAATTACATATATATACCCTACCAATTAAACTTTTTTTTTAATATTGTTTAAATTTATTTCAAAGTTTACAACCATCTTCTATATAAATAAGAGTCAAGTAAGAAACACGAGGTGGGACGAGGTGGTAATGTTGCTGCATGTTTGGGAATATAGTTATTGGTTTTAGTTTTGGAAGGATTTTATGCTCTAAACCATAAACCATATCAAATGGCTAAATTTGTTTGTTATTTTCATAAATTTCATTGGCCTCCATTCTTATACCATAAATTTTAGTTGTTGTTAATTTATTATTTCTTAAAGGAAGTAAAAATGGGTTTATTAAGTCCCTAGTAAGGGATATATATGATTTTCTTAGGTGAATTAATTTAAGAGGTAGGTTCAAAGTTTTCATATTTCAAATGTTTTTCTATATTTGTATCAAACTGTTTTGGAGGGATAATTTAAATTTTGATTTATCTTGCTTCCTATTTGTCTATATAGGTGACGTAGGCTCGAGACTTTGTGTCCCAAGACTTGATGGTGAGCTGGTGTAAGCAGAAAATGAACATTTTGTCCCAGGCATTTTGCAATGTGTGGATGTGAATACGCTCGGTAGACTGTTGTTGTAGATGATTTGATAAAAAATACAGTGTACGTAGTCATTCCCTTAGATTCTACAAAAGAAACAACCAATGTCTTTTCAAAGAAAAATCTCGACAACATTGTTGAATCCATGCTTTAGTCATTGGAAACCGTAAACTTAGCTTGGCCTTTGGTGGTGGGGATTGATCACTGACAACGAGCTTGGTGGCTTTATGTCCTAGTGTTTGATTTTACATTTCTATCTTTTTCCATTATTCTGTGTATTGCATCTTAGCAAGACTTCAAATCCTGCTAAAGTGTACTATGAGTACATTTGTGCTACATAAAACCAAGGAAAACCCAACAAAAATCAGTTAACTCGAGGAAATTTTATCCCAGTGAATATGTGTACTTCCAGAATAATCAAACTGTTATTGGATTTTTCTTTGTTCTCCACACACAATGTCCAGCTTTAGTTTTGAAAAGACACTTAATTTTTCATCTGGATTTATCAAAAAATTATTTTATTAATTGAATACCGCACTAAATAAATATAAGGCACATGCGCACATGTATGGTTGAACCTTCAAGATTTATTGTATTCTTAAGAACTTCCAAAGATGCCTTTTTTGCATTCCTTCTCTGCAATCTTGCAAACTCTGATGGAGGGCCTGAAATATCATAATGATGCCTAGATCTTCCCATTCATCTCGTTAGAATTTCAGGCACTTCTCAGCCAAAGAGCTTTATTTCATGCTTGGTCTTGGTTCTATACATGCATTGAGTACGATATTGGCAGTTTTGTAGTCATGAAACTCTATATTCTTGGTTTGTGAGGAATACTTGTTATTCCAAGTCCACTCTTCTGACCGGGATTTTCATGTAAAGTCCATACAAGAATACATTGAGAAACAAACTGGGCTAGTTGTAGCAAACTACACCAATAAACAACTAGTCTACATCAAAATCAACCACAATGAGAAGCCTTTTAGCTTGATCAGGCTATTGAAGAATTTATCATAAATAGAGACGTATAATAGAATGTTGATGCCACATCTCTATATTGCTCCTCGTGCGAAATTACATAAAATAATATAATATAAATTCTCATTCTTCCAAAATTGTTCAAGCTTGGACGTCGAGGGAGAACGAATTGTCTTGGTTGGTTGGTGAGATAGTCGCTTTACACAAGGATTGTTGAGTTCCTACAAAAATTGAGAATTATTTCCTGCCAAGATAGAGTTTTAACTTCAATTAAGACAATGAATTTAAGGCTTTCCATGCACCTGGAAGCTTACTGTATGTTTCAAAATGTAAATTGTTCTCTTTGAGTTGCAGCTAGTGAACACCAGCGCACAAGTTCTGTGGAACAATTCAAATACCGGATGTTGTTTATTAGGTTGATCCAAAAATTTATTTGAAAAGAAGAGTCAGATTTTATTCAATCCCATAAATGGATTCTTGCACTCCTAAGAGGTACTCATAGCATGGTTTACATTAATAGAAGTAGCCACTCACACTCAAACCGGGAATAGATGATGGGAGCTTTGAGCCATTCACAGTGAAGGAAGAAACATAGAAAACAACATTGGATAAGCACTCTCTTACTGAGTTATATGCTTATTTGATAAAATTGGACAAGTTACTCTACCACTGAGCTAATAGAATCCTTACAAGGTTGCATTGTGAATAAACTCTGGGTCAGTTGTAGTAGATTTCTACTATTCTACATCCACTAGACAAAGTGGGAGTATTGATATGGATAGAAAATACTCAGGTATATTCTCTAAATGATTGCAGTGATAATGAAATTTGGGTTACTTGCAACAAACTTTCATTGGTCTACCCCACAAAACCAAAGGATAAAAGTTAAACTATAGGATTGCATTGAGAATCAAAGCTAAAATAGTTGTGATAAACTCCCACTGATCTACATCCACTAAACCAAAAAAAGGTTTCATAGGATTCTTGATCTTGGGGAGCCTTCTTGAGACTTGAGTCAGTCTTCCAAGTTAAGGGGGCATTTGGGTCGGGGTCTCATTCATTAATTTATTTAATTGTCATCAGGGACAAGTTATTAGAAAAGTGTCTCTCAGATTTGTCCATGACAATGAAGGGCTCTTTGTTGGGGTTGTTGGTCTTCTGGGTTTGGGATGAGGGGGGATGGTGTTCCCAACATAGACCCAAAATTCGTTCAACAAACAATTTTCTTACTGTTTAGTCGACAGGATCTCATCTAGAACGATTAGTTCCCTATTATTCGTTGCAACTTCAATACCTAAAGCTTCAGTTCTTACACCACTTTTGAGCAACCCGAAGATTGACACATTCTACTATGTTGAACTAGTGGGCATAAGCATCAGTGGTAGGAGGCTCACCTCCATTCCTGCCTTTGTGTTTCAGATGGATGTGATTTCCAATGGTAGCGTCATTATCGATTCATTGTTTAAATTCAATTTTTTCTTAGTGTATCATTGAATTTTTCCCATGTTTAATTTAAGAAATATATAATTGAATTTCTCCTTTATCTACTATTTAAAAAGTTTATAAATATTGTTTTTCAAATAATAAAAAATGTGCCTTTTTTACCCTTGGAGGATTGCAAAGGTAGTCTAATTTGTATTAACTAGATTAGGATTACTTCTACCTTGTAGATGCAAATCTTTACTTGTTAGAGCCATATATTTGGTAGTCAAGAAGTAATGTAAAAATGAAAGCTTTGAAATCAGAGTCTTATTCGGTAAGTTTGAGCTAACGATCCTGCTGAGGATCCAACTTTTTCTTTTTTCACCTGCATGGGTCACCTTTTAGGATTTCCTACATCAAGTACCAACATATTAAACTGGGATCGATTAAGACTCCTGGCATTAACTAGTGGTTATTGGTAATGAGAAGAGGAATTTTTTCCTATACCAAATTCAAATTTAAATTGAAAGTAGGTAAATGTAAATTTAACTATGAACTTTTTTTTAATAACACAAATATATGAAATAACATATTTTATATGTTTTATAATTTCAATAAGATTTATTTTATCCTCATATATAAGACAAATAATACAAAAAACAATGCTTATAACTTCTTTGTATCAATGAATTTAATGATCATTCCAAACTTACCTCTGTAGCGTGCTATTATGCATTATTGATTTCTATGTTATATGGTTTTTTAGTTATTTTAAAGATATCATTTTAGTGCGACCAACCTACCATACCCATAGAAGAACAAAATTTCCATGATCTATTGTGATTTATTGCAATCCAATGTCAATTATACTTCCATGAGGGATTATTTCTAGGTTGGGACTGGGAGCTTGAAGTCTGCAAGTAGGTTTTCTCTGTTCGATATATGTTATGATTTATCGAGGCTCAAAATTGTGAAGGTCCCCACGGTTTTTTTCCATTTCAAGGGTCGTGACGATGTTTCTCTACCTACAAGAAACTATCTCATCCTTGTGGATAGTGCTTCTGTGGTTTTCTTCTTTGCCTTTGCTTGGAACATTGGTGGGATCTCCATTATTGGTAACATTTTGTA
>LPNX010000036.1:127813-164709 GCA_001517045.1 Pseudotsuga menziesii | reverse complement strand
GAACATCGGGGCATGACCACATGACTCAAATACATAATAGAAACATCCCGGAATAAACATCGGGTTACAATATATGAAATATATAGAAGAATACATTCCTAAGTTGCATATACATCAACAGTAGCAAGGGTTCCGTGTAGTGTTTGATAGTATGATAAAATGTGTAGGATTTAAAATTGGTTCATGCCTAGCCTAGGACATCTCCTTTAGTTTTTTTTTATGTTCAGTTGGTACTCTGTATTTGATGTTGCTCCCAAGGATTTCTATGATTATATAGCGATGGGAGGAAGGACAATGGGGTGTTGCTTGCCAGAAATGCTCTTGCAGAACTTCATTATGTTTCTTCTTAAATGAGGGGATCATCATATAACAACATAAATAGAGAATTTTCATAGGACGTTTCTCCTTCCTCGCCTTCTCAAGTGTTTGTTTCCGAGGATGGCATTGTGAATTATAAAGGGAGAGTTCTTGAAGGTGGGAGCTCTATGGAACCAAGGAGGGAGGGATTATTTTTTATAGACATGGATATAGGAATATTTTGGATGACAACCTGGTCTATGCCAATTCGAGAAAGCTAACTGTTTTGTTACATGTAACTATGGAGCGCTTTCTCTTGTCCAAAGGTATGCCCCATTGCTATTTTTTTTAGGATCTATGGATTTATAATATCTTCTAACTATTAAAAAACTAGCTAAATGGATGAACTATTGGAGATTTTCTTCTATTTTATGATAGATTGCTTTCTTTCTATTTCCCTTCATTGCTATCCCATTGCACTCTATTCCTGAAAAATGTAGAATGTTCCATGAGGGGTAACAATTGGTTGGATCACGAGATTGAAGTGGTTAAGAGTGTTTAAATATAATAATTGTAATTGCTACATTTTAATTTTTTCTACTTCCTTAAGTGTAAAGTTTTCGAATACACTTCTATTGGGCTTGCAAATTGAAGTGCTTTTCCTTAGCACTCTAACTATAAAATTCCATAAGAGTGATGCTCTTTCAGCATAATTTCTCCACGAAACATTTGCAACAAATAAAATGAAACATATTTAATTTGATGCTTCCAGATAATATAACCCTAGGATTAGCAATGATCTTTAATAACATAATGCACATATTTTTAAAAAAATGCAATAGATATAGTAGTCAGTGGATCTTGTTATTTAAACAAGTTCCATGTACATTGTTCAAGTGGCAAGTACAAAGTATGTAATCTAAATACATAAATATTGAAGGTACAGAACTTTAGAACTATTACAAACAACAATGCTATAACAACACAACTTGATATTTTTGGGAGAAATTACATAACACAAAATTTTTAAATTGCTAGTTAGAATATATAGATACAAGCCTAAGAAGGCTAGAGTATTTCAATTTCAAACAACCAAAAATTTGTTGTATAAATAAGTAGAATATTATCCAAAAAAATTATGTGATATATTACTCGAGAGTACTTCAACAATTTAACAACTCGATATGGATGCATGTGTCATTAGCATAATTGTTGCAAATATGGTAAAAACAAAATTTTAGACATTTGAGTAATTTGATTGGTAGCTCTTGTTCATCTAATTATTGTACAAGGAATCATCCATTGCAATTATTTTGAAAATATAGTCCAGTAGGACATCGTATTGATCTTCAATATTCATGAACTTAAGACCAATTTACAAAGTGAAAAATGATGTTATCAATCACAAAAAAATGGTAGATGAGCTCTACAAATGAATTCAAATAGCAACGACAAGAGTGTCAAATGTTTGCAACCATGCAAAAAAAAATTGGAATTACAGTACTTAAAGCACTGATTTATCTAGTTTTTAATTTTTCTTTGTTTCTTATTCCATTTTCTTTTTGTTGATTGTAGATAGAACTGAATTCATTTCCTATACATGTATTCTAAAATATTGTATCAATTTTTCAAAAATGAAAGTAGTGAAGAAAAATAGATATTTGAAATGGCTATTTACTATGGATTGCAGCAAATAAAACAAGTTTCTATTTTAGGATCCAAAACAAGTACAAGTATCGACTTAGGCTTTGAGAGAAAGTGTAATATAAAGTACAAAGACTACATTTTCCAATATCAAAGATTTGGTTAAGAAGATAGGAATTGTCAACATGTAAAAGAGAGCTGCAATTTCTTTTTTGATGGTCAATTTTTTTCCAGCAATGTTGTTGTCTACTATCAAGGTGAACAATCCTTGTTAGCACGGTATTCACAAATTAAATATCGTGGATGAAATTTTTTTTTGAGTAATATTTGTAGGAAATGTTGTCAATTGTTGGAAAATATTTTATGAGTTGTAGATTGCACATAGTGCATTCGATTGTGCCATTTTTTGTTTCTAAAAATTTGTGCATTCTACACTATGTTCATATTTTCTTGTCATTTCCTCTTTGCAATATGCACATTTTGTTGCATTATGTACCATTTCCTAGTTACATTTGTTGCATATTCATTGAAATGAAGGTGTAAATATATTTATTTTTGTTTTCAGTATCCCTTATATCTTGCATAAATCAATTATATTTATTATTTTGTCTAGTTTTTTGGGGGAAAAACAAGAAAATAATAGACCATTAAAAATTGTTAATACATGTGGAAAAAAATGACAAGATAAAGGTGTAAATGCTTTTTTGTTTGTTTTTGTTTCAATAGATCTTGCACTTGTATTTACTCTTTTATTTTTTAAGTATTCAAATTGTATTGAACTACTAAAACAAAGGTTACATCAAAATTTACATCACAGACATAGTTTTGGTGTGGTCTGAAACAAACGAGCTACCACCCCAACCAGTCAATACTATGAACTTGTTTTTCAAAAATATGGCACAAAAACCCATCAGCTGATGGGGGGCAGACACTAGACTCAAAATCCATACCGATATTGTTCAAAGACACATTATACAATAGTCTAAAAATAAAATTAAAACATATAAACTAAAAATAGCAGGTGGAACCAGTGGTGGGACGAGTCGACTTCTGGGTTTGCATCAGAAATAGCTAAGGGGTAGGATTCTCCTCTATGATGGGGTATCCCTCTTGTAAATCATCATTAGCCTTATTGACCAGCTACTTAACAGGAAGAGGAGAATATTTACGAGCAGGTATCTCAGTTTTGCGGATGCGGTTGTTGATCAATGGCGTGATAGTGGAAGGCACAGGGAATGGTGCATTCATTGTTGGATCCATAGCAAGAACCGAGATTCTATCTAGAGACACTGATGGTCCTCCTGTAACACTTTGATTCCTCCTTCAACATGTCTTGTAGTGCAGAGCCCCATGGCTAAGCGTTTCCAAGCATAAGTTGTGTCCAACCTGTTGTGTTGGGTGTCTACCTCAATTAGTTTGGTGTTCACAGATATCACCATGTTAGCACCTGAAATCGCACCCTAAGGCTGTAGAGGGTGTAACCTGGGGAAATAATAGAACCACTTTAGGAAACGGAATAGACTTCTCCAATTCCAGAGAGGGATCTCTCACAGATGTATAACAAGGCCAGACATATCGTCACGGAGTAAGTTTTCGAAGGTTGGAGGTGGAAACGAGATGGGATATGTTGGGGCAATGGAGTCAAAAAATACCAAGGAAACGTGGAGAAGTCTTCATAGAGAATGTCCGTAATATAAATATAACACCTCAGTCATGGTCAATATGTTAGGGTCTGGTGATAAATGAGGAAAGATGACAGCCCGTTGATGTAGAGTGCCATAAGGGTGAATTTTGCACCAACTTTGGAGGAAATGCTTGGTGGATATCGGAGAAAATGGCAAGAGCATATGAGTATGAATTCCAAACCATTATAGACTAAGTATACGACATGAAGAAAACAAAATGTAGAGAGACAACCAGAAGCACATGCACATAAGGAAAGGAAAGCACAGACTGCAACTTAAGAAATGCACAAGAATTCTCACATCAACAAGCCAACATCCGGCTTTGTTCGTTGTATTAAAAATGGGTCTAGTTACATAAAAATGAACCTCTCAGGCTCCAACTAGGGCCAAAAACCCTTTCTCCCTCGGCGGGGAGTCTCCCTTAGCACTTTAGGCCCCCGAGACTAGTCTCGAAATAGGGCGAGAAGTCATTTACAATCGCGATCATAACTCTAACATACCAGAACATGGATTTTCAACCACGGTTTACATATATATAAAACAAAACGTCATGGATCAAATCGTGCATGCAGGTATTAACAGCAGCATGCATTTCTAGCTTCGAGTTTTCCTGCCTAAAAAATGACGGTTTAGGAAATCTCCTAGTGGCGTGATGCAAATGTGGCTTGGGACATTCGCCCCCTTTTTGGGTCTGGAACGTGTCTCTTTTGGGTGATTTGTGTTTGTTTTGTGCTCAAAGGCACCTTTCTGCATGGGCTCATAGCTGGAAAGAAATTCTGTGTTCTTTCTGCGCTCAGGCTTCCTCATAGCTACCCCCTCTCCTGGTAACACTATTATACGAGGGGATTTGAAGAAGGGCCACATTGCTTCTGGAAATGACAGGTCTTTGAGGAGGAATTTCATTCTTGTGTTTCTATCCTCCTAGGGGGAGGATCCTTCTGCAGATCTCATGGCACGGTGCACCCTTGAACTCACCACCCTACCAGATAAAGTTAGAATGTGTGATCACAAAGGCGATGATGATGACTTTGGACTCCCACTCCTCCCATACGAGCATTCGCTCCAATGAGGCGTCGCTATAAATGGTCACCATGTGTTGGGGATTTGGAGGCAATGACCACGTTTGGTTGCTTTGGAGGGATTCCTATTGGACAGGAAATTCGAGGCACAACTTTTACTGGGGTGAAACCTTCTGTTGTGACAGTCATGCCCTCACCAGCCTCAGGAGGTCCATCTAATGCGATGAACATCCTTTTCATGACCTCGATGATGTTGGATGGCTCTTCTAATACAATAAAAATTCCTACCATGATGGCTGGAATTCCCCTAGCATGGGAACTTAGGAACAGTGGGATTTTTGGCCAAGGTTTACCAACCGAAAAAAAACCTCGATAAATCGACTTTGCAAACACAAAAACTATCGCAGGCCTCCTTTAAGGCTTTCAATATTTATAGTGAGCTGACACTTGACCTTCCTAAATTTCATTCTACATTCATCAAGACTCTGTTTATTAATGGCTCTGAGAATAGTGCTTTATATAGAGATGGAAATCCAAATATGATGATGACCCGTCAGCACCCCCACACACTTCACCATCGAGTAGCCTGGCGACAACATGAGTGGGCACGTGGGTTTTGGATACTGCATTTATGTGGAGATCCCATTCACACCATCTTTTATACTATGATGTTATTCTGTTGGCCATGGAAATGACCCCTAGCGTAGGTTCCCAATGTTCACTCATTCGGGTCCCGACACATGGAAGGGACGTTTGTATCTGTCTACCTTCACCTGATGACGATATCAAAGTATTTCTTCTTATAATTGTCATCCTACCTCATGTGGAAGCTCTATAGGCCCTCTGCAATTCAACCTTTTGGGATATTGTCTAGAATCCAGCATGCTTGATGCAATGACCTTTGGGTTCATGAGAGTTATCTATGTCATGGAGCCAACCCCTCCATCGCAGGCACACTTTGATGGTGTCAGGGAATTTGATTCCCTATCACTTAAGCCCTTCGCACATCTGTCTCGAGATCTCGCACTAATAGGGTCTTTTCGGAACAAGCAGATCGTACGCAAAGTCGTACATTTCACCACTGAATTCTCCTTTCCGTGACATTTGACGAATACCATCATTTTGTACATTTCGATCTAAAAATCCCTTCGATATTGACCGCACACGTGTACTGAAGTACCAATTTTCATGAATCCCTGAGACGATTTGTCTTGTGCATGTCTCATTAGCGGATAAAATGTCCACCGTAGATCCTTCTTCGACGAGATCTGCATCGTCAAATGTTGCCTCTCTTGAACTCATTTCATGGATCGAGATACCAAAGCTTTCATGAGCACTTCAGTCTAGTGAAATCAATCTCACCCGTTGATCTGTCTTCCGTCAATCGTGGCCCTCGAAAATCACAGTCGCTTTAATGCCATTTCGCGAGGATGCAAAGGCAATTTTGATTGTGCTTGTGGTATTTGCGAAAATCCTTTCAACCGTCGATCTGGATCATCCTTCGATTGTCATCGTAGAAATGCTATCCCTTTTAACAAATTTCTCGGCCACCCTACAATTGGGAATTTTTACATCTTTCTTTTTAGGTTGAGGTCGCTCCATCCTACCCTTTCCGCCATCTCCCACTGAGCGAAAAATAGTGATAACACACTGAATTGTGTGTATAATTCCAATTGCTGGCCATTTCCTCCATTAAAGTGCCCATCATATTTTTTATAGGACACCCCCTCTACTTGTATCCAAATTCTCAATAACCAAACATGCTTCCCATTCATCAATCAGGACTCTCACAGGTATGGAGACACTAAACTCATAATCTTCTTCCAGCATCGAACTAATATCACGTTGTGCATGACCATGACCACTGCTACCACGAAGAAGGGTACCATGTTGACATGACATGGTGAGCTGATGTCGCAGCTTCACTTTTGAGCCCTTACCAACTAGAGCCCACTATATCAACTGTCATTGCAGGTGAAAACTCAACTTCAAAGGAAACCAGGTGGATGGACTAGAACCGAGTTGGGAAGAATCTCTGCTAATATCCAAAAACTAAGGTCTTGGTTGTTGATGCGGGTAAAGATTGTGCTTCAAAGAAAACCAAGTGGGAATACTAGAGCTGAGCTAGGAAAAATCATTTCTAAACAAACACACGAGTAGAAGAATGAGCCAAGGGGATTCCCATTCAAAACCCTTAATTCTAAACAACACTATATAATATTGAAAAGTAGAATTTGAGTTGTTTAATTTTGTAATGATGTTCATCAAATATAATCTATCTTAATATGCCACAAAGAACCAGACTTAGTTTTCCTTTTTCCATATACGTGAAAATAACCTTATAATATATGCACTTTTATCATATGAATATTGTAATGAATATTTAAAAAAAACATGCATTTAATAATACTAGCATAGATCTATCTAAACTCCAGATCTATCATGCATCGGCAAAGATCAAATATCTTTAATGATCATGACCTATTTTAACCTATTTAATTATAATGATTTGTTGGCCCTAGGTAAGTTAAGTTAGTTTTGGTTCTAAGTTGGAAAACGAGTCACAATGTGAATAGGGATGTGACGGAGTGGGTGTAGAAATGACCAGCTCCGACAGTTGTGGCAGTTTTTTGGGAAATAATAAATGTATTCGATGGGTTAGTTTGAAGGGTTGTCCACTTATGGGTAGTGGGAACGGGGACTGTAAATGCAGCCAATAGATCCTTTAAAATGTAAAGGGTTGGTATTTTTGGAGGTTATATATTTTTGGGGAATTTTTGGTGATCGTTGGTTCTATTTTGGTCGTCATATAAGATAGAGTTGGTCAAAGTATAGTTGTGGTAAGGAATTAGTATTGTATACTATAATGAGAAAATATTATTAAGGGTCATGAATGTAATGTATTTCTGATTCACAAGCTGTGTGCATGCATGTAATGTAATGGGGTTATGAAGAGATGTCTACAGGTTGTGTGTGCAAAACAAAGTGTTCGAGACACGACTCTTTCCAAATGAAGAGTGATTTTGTGTTTTTGTCCCATATGGGTTTCCATGTTAAGATTCTTGTGTCGAATGGTATATGTTAATATTTTAATATGTTTTGTGGTTTGTTGCGATTGACAATAGTATGTTCCTTTATGCATAAGTAAATGAAATGAAAAATGCTTTAATGAGTTAGTATGTTGTTGTTTTAGATGTGTTTCGATGTTTTTATATGATGGTTGATATGTCGGTAGTGTTGGTTTTCCCATCAGTTGTTAGCAAGGAAACATACCCTTTACCACTGCGGAAACCTGGTTCCTGTAGATCCTATAGGTATCTCGGGTGAGACTTCACTTGCTTTGCAGGTGTTTTCGATGGGGTTGTGCCCTGTCAGGCTGATGCCTTGGGTTTTTTTGGTCAGGCTGGAAGGATTGAACATGGGTTAGTTAAAACGATCCAACAAATGGTTTTTTTTTGGGACTAGCAGCATTGTGAAGGGGACATGTTTTGGCACCCGACGAATCCGGAGATTTAGGATTGTGTAGACTAGAAAGATCAAGAATTTGCGCAAGAAGAAAGTAAGGGGTTCTAACTGACTCTATGGGAATGGTTAGAAAGGTATGTTTACTCATATATCCATGATATTTTCTTTAGTGAATTCTCTGTTATATTGTATGAATGGTTGGAAAGACCAACACATCAGAAGAAAAAATTTCAAGGTGGAGAACTTTGGGGTTGGACTCCTCAACTGATCCGACAACTGGAGAGTGTTAATACTACCATATTTAGGGTTGTTGATTTTTGGGTCGACATCATTCTATAAGGGTATATTACTGAGATTGCTGTGGATACTATTAAGTCGTATAGAGAAACTGAGAGAGAAATTTCCAAGGTCCTAGCAGAAGATACCTACAATATTTAAAATTGTGGATTAAAAAGTTGGTATGTGAAAAAGGGATTCTACGAATGGAGTCTAAAGAGTAAACCATTGTGCATGGAGAACATGGGTAGTGTCAGGAAGAAAATGGTTTTTGTGTGAAGTTGTATGGACTGTGCGATAGGTCCAACATGACATAGTAAAAAGGGCTCAAATGATCATGACCTTTAGGAGTCATGCTCTAGATTGGTATACGAAGTTTTATGTGGCTCATGCGGGAACCCCTCAGAAGTATTTAGATCAGATTCGAACTAGGTTGATAGAAAAATTCAATAAGCCTAAATCTGAGTCACAGTGTATTATAGAGTTGAAGTAAATTAAGCAATCATCGGGTGAATCTATCTAGGATTTTGACCAGAGATTCAAAACCATGACGGCTAAGGTAAGTTTTCAAACTTCTAATGTTCAACATAAAGAGTTTTTTATTGTCACGTTATCACCCCATATTCATGCTCCCCTGATGTAGTATAAGATAGTGTTCTGGATAGAAGCTTTAGAAATTGGAATGAAATTAGAAGTGTCATTGGTTGAAGAAAGTGGTGCGAGAACGACACAAATTCAGTCGCAATTGGCTAATATGTCACTGCAGATCAAAGATACCAAGAAGGGGAAGGAAAATGATGAATATGTCTTATGCACAAGATGTAAAATTGAAGGTCATAATAAGGATCTGTTCCCAGCATTTCTGTACTACCTTGCTTCGAGTGTGCCAAATCCATTGAATTCACAAGGGATGCCATGGTGTAGTATCTATCAAACCAGGGGACACCATTCAAAAGAATGTATGTATTTATAAAATATAGTAAGTGCACCTAACAATATATATTGTAAGTCATTTCATTCTATGGGCCATGATGAAAAGGACTGTAGTGCATACTTGCTACTGCAGGAAAATATAGTGGATACCTATTTTATGAAGAATGATGAACGAATGCAAGTTGAAAGGTTACATATGCAGTTCCCTCAACCCAAAGGTGGTGGTAATTTTAGAGGTCAAGGAGGAAGAGGAGGATTTAATCGGGAGAGAGGCCAAATTATCTGCTAAAATTATGGACAAATGAGACACTATGCTAGATATTGTACGAATCCTACATCAACATGTTCGTATTATAGAGCATTCAATCATTATATAGAGGAATGTCCACATATTATTGCTAAATTGAAAGCTAGGGTCACTGGGAATCAAAATCAACTCCCAAATGAAAATCAAAATGTTCAGGAGATTCTGACTGATCCCAGAGAACCTACCATTGTTGTTTTAACAAGTGGAGGTGTTGTAACTGAATATGATCGAGGAGAACCATGGAAAAATATAAGAATCCAACCTGAAACACAAAATAAAATGCCCTTTGAAGTTAACAAAGAAAAAGGAGTCTTCTTTGATGAGTGGAACAGATTCTGGACATAAACCATGCTTTTACATTTGTTGCTCCTCTGGTGTTCGACGAAGGTCCAGTCATTGACATGCCACTAATTTTCGACCGGTTAGTTCCAAAGAAGTCGACAGATCAGGTAATCATTTTGAAGAATTTCTTGAAAAGTTGTCTAACACTTGTTAAAAATGAAAATGATTTGGTAGAACTATTAGCTATAATCAAATAACTTGAGAGATTTGTTCGATAGGAAATGAATGTCAACCATGTTATTCATAAAATAATGAAGATTGATCAAGAACTATGCATGAATGCTCAAATAGGTGATTATGATATGGATTTCATTATTCTTGACTTGGGGTCAGACGTCAACATTTTGAATAAGGAAACATGGGAAAGTATGGGAAATCCCTAGTTAGTATGGTCACCTATTCAGCTGAGGTTAGCTAACCAGTTGAAGGTTCAGGCTATCAGTCGACTACCACAGGTTCTTGTTAAGGTGGAAGGGCTCCTAACCTATGCATATTTTAAGGTTCTAGATATTGTTTATTATATGAACTCTCATCCAAAACTCTTGGGGGTCGATTGGGTTATTAAGAACCGGGCCTTCATCAATTTAAAAAGGAGGACCTTATCATTTGATGACTTGGGAATGCGAGTATTCATGCCCATTGACCCTCTAAAAAGGCCACTGATATGTCGAACCATTAAAAGGTGAGTATCATGAAGGAAATTTAGATACTATTTACAATATATTTTCTATGATGGATGACTATATAAATCCTACGACTGATGGTAAATTGGGCTAGCGAAGTGTTAGCTCCTATTCATTAGATTCAGGGGAAGCATTGGAAAACTTGCAGAACTAGCTACATGAATTGTCAATTAGAAAATGCACAAGGATCAAAAAATCCTTACGATGGGTGGTTACTAAGGTATGTGATCCACCTACTTATGAAGGATATCCTAAAATAAATACATTTTTGTCATAATTTGAAGATAAGGTATTAGAACCTCAATGGATGTTAGCTCTTGATGTGGCCCTAAAAGCAACACCAACAAGATGGTGGGATGTTCATAAACATTCCATTTAAGAATGGCCTTAGTGTCAAAGGCTCTTAGAGATCTAATTTGGTGAGAATAATTCTTATGTTGGTTATAAATATATTTCTTTGATGAGTCCCGTCGGCCGCCTTGAGAATTGTTGTGCGACTTGGAGGTTGGTGCCTAGACAGGAATGGGTACACTTGTTTATACACACTTTGGACATGATAACAAGAAATTGGTATATGTTGGTAAAAATGTAATGAGGGAATGCAACTGACATGAATTAGCTAGAAGATTCAAACATACTTTTAGCTTTACAGATGAAATTTTTTCGATTGATGTTGCCTTGCAAGTTACAAGACCAATATTTTTTAGGAGGTTTCTATTCCAGTCTCAAGTCTACCACAATGGAATGTGATCATCCAAATCCTGATGGAGTGTTATAATATATCTATGGAGCTTGAAGATGATGAGCCACAAGACATTCACATCCCTGAATCTTAAGGTAGTCGCAAACTGAAGGAGTCGGTTCTATCATCCGAAAAGTTTTTGAATCCACTAATAATAAATAAAGTGAACATTGGTTCTCTTGAGAATTTGAAGTTTGCAAATATTTGGTATTACAAGTATGAAGAGACTACTAAGAAAATTACTGATTTATTACATGAATTCCAAGACCTATTTTCAACCAAGTTTACAGAAATGAAGGGAATTGTTGGAGATCTGGGTGAGATGAAGATTCCCCTGAAACCCAATGCAAAGTCCATGAAGCAGTGAACCTATAGATTGAACCCAAGATATAAAGAGAAGGTTAAGGAAGAATTAGACAGAATCCTAGATGTGGGGATTATTGAACCCATTGAATAATCCGAGTGGATCATCCCAATGGTCATAAAAGATAAGAAAATTGGTGAATTATGTATCTATGCCGACCCGAGGAAATTAAATGATGCTTTCCTGCATGATCCTTTTCCTACAACTTTTACAGATCAGGTCTTGGACAGTGTAGGGATACAAGAGATATATTATTTTACCGATGGATTTTCAATATACCATTAAATCAATATTGCAGAAGAGTATCGACATAAGACCACCTTCGTGACAAATAGTGCTATTTTCATTACACGGTAATGCCATTTGGACTTAAGAATGCGTCTGCTATTTTTTCGAGGATAGTGATAACAACTTTAAAATATTTTATTCATAAATTCCTGGAAGTTCACTTTGATCACTAGATAGTATATCAGTTGGTCAAAGACCATATTGAGAATCTGGATGATACTTGAATGGTGTAGACAGTTTCATATTTCTTTGAATTTGAAGAAGTATATTTGTTGTGCTCCTTTTGGTATTTTTTTGGGTCATGCTGTCTGTAGAGAAGGAATGTTTATGGACCCTATGCATATTGCAATCATTGGTTACCTACCACCACTATCACCAGTTCAACAGTTAAGGACCACACTGGGTCATATTAGTTATTATAGGAAATTTTTTAGAGGGTATGTGGAGGTCACTGGTACAATGGAAAAGTTGTTGGAGAAATATGTCAAATTTCAGTGGAATGAATAATGTGAAAAGAGTCTTGATGTCCTTAAATAGAAAATGGTCTCGGCACCTATTATTTCCTGACTCGTGAAAATAATTTCATGTGCATTTCGATGCATCATCTGTCGCACTGAAAGTCGTACTTGCACAACCAGTTGAGGGATCTGTCGATCGTGACCCTATTGCATTTGATAGTAGAAAGTTGTTGACTATAGATAAAAATTATAATAGGACAAAGTGGGAGGGACTTTCCATGGTATATGCACTTCAGGAGTTTCGATACTATTTATTGGGCGGTCACTTTAAGATGTTTACAAATCATTCTACTTTGAAATACCTAGTTAATAAGCCAATGTTGGGGGGGGAATATATGTCGATGGATCCTTATCTTCCAAGAATTGGATTTTAAGATTGTTTTAAAACTAGGCAGGTTGAATGCAAGTACCCGCCATCTCTCAGGTTAAAAACTGGAGAAGAAATTACTAGTCTAGATGACATTCTTCCTGACGCACAACTATTCACAGTAAAAATGGTTGATGGTTACTTTGAATATATTATAAATTTATTGACTACAGGAAGTGAACCAGAAGGATTTAACACAACACAAAAGAAACAATTGGTTGTGAAAGCTGCATATTTCTAGCTTATAGTTGTACAGTTATATATGTTGGGACAAGATGAGATATTGCGTCGCTGTGTCTTGGAACATGAGCGACCAATGGTGTTAGTTGAAGCTCATGTCGGTGAGGTAGGGGGCCACTATGCAGGAAAAATGATAACACAAAAAATATTACAGGCCCAGTTATGGTGTCCTACCCTTCATTCAGTGACGTTCAACTACTTTCGTAGTTGTGATATTTCCAATGCACAAGGAAACCATCATGACGAGATGAAATTCCTTTAGTTACAAAGATAACATTGCAGGTATTTGATAAGTGGGTTGTCAATTTTGTGGGTCCCATTAATCCACCAAGTAGAAGAACAGGTGCATGGTATATAATTACTGCAACAGATTCTTTAATCAGATTGGTTGAAGTAACACCAGTAAGATATTGTACTACAACAATTGCTTCCAGGTTTTTGTTCGATGATGTGGTGACTAAGTTTGGTTGTCCAAAAATATTAGCGAGCGACTAGGGTACGATTTGTTAATAAAGTTATTGAGGAAATGACTAAATAATTTTGGATCCAGCACAGGAAGATAACACCATATAATCCACAAGCGAATGTGGTTGCTGAAGCTTTTAAAAAAATATTGGAGCATGCACTGACCAAGATCTGTAATGTGAATCATGATGACTAGGATCACAAGATACCCACGGTATTATGGGATTATCGCATGACATGTAAGAAACTTACCAGATATACTCTATTTTGATTAGTTTATGGGAAGGAGGATATGATGCCATTGTAATACATTGTACCTAGCTTAAGAATAACTACAATCACTAAGATGACAGATGTGGATGCCATTGAGGAAATATTGTCTCAGTTGCGACAATTGGAAGAATATCTCTTTATTGGAGGATATCACCAATGAGTTGAGAAATATTGACACAAGGCTTGGCATGATCGACACATTGAGCTCAAGAAATTCCAACCTAACGACTTTGTTCTTCTTTACAACAATAATTTTTTTTTAAATCCTGGTAAGATCTGTACACATTGTTTAGGGCCATATGTTGTTGAATATTTTACGGATGGGGGTGCAGTTAAGTTGCATAGGTTAGATGGTACACCCATCGACAAGTTGGTAAATGGAAGTTTGATAAAACCTTATCGAGATAGTTGTAGTTCGCTTGAATGATTTGGTAATGACTGAAGTTCTAAAAAAAATCCTGTCTTCTTTGTCGACGTCTTGTATATAAGCTTTGAAATTGGCTATTGAAGTCTTATATATTGTGTTGAAAGTCCAAGTTAAATTTTTGTCAAAACTATTTTTATGTCGTAGTGGAATTTGGAATCATTATTTTTTGTCAAATCCACATTTAATGCATTGCAATAACTGCTTTTTATTGCAAGTGGAGTAGTGGCTGTAATGGCCCTTTGTCATAAATTGCCAAAACGATTTCAACGTGCAAAGGGATTAGCGTCCACCTTTCCTAATTGATTGAAGATCAGGTTAGAATAAGTACCCACATGATCGGACTGAGTTCTCACATGTGTATATCTATTTCACCTCCAAACGGGATTCAGTTGGTTCATTGTGCTGAAATGTCAAGTGTATTGAGCAATATAGTTATCTGCAACTTGTCTGTGTCTAAAGCTTTCTTCCATGGAGATTCCTATGTCAAGTTGTAGCACTGTTAGAGGTTCAATTGTAGACGTACCGCTTGCAATAATCATTGTTGAGGAGGTACCTAAGGTTGTATCGTGACAAATCCTTGTAAACCCACAAAGAAAGAAACGAATGGTTGGTCGAGTAGTTTCCCCTAGGCAGAGATCCAAAGCTACACATGGAACTGAAGCTTCGGGGTCTAGTTCAACAAATATAGGGTTAGGTTATATTTCACCACTGAAGAATGATGCTCCCCATATGGTCATTCGCAAGAATACCAAATATCCATTGGTAAATTTAGTCATCCTGTGCAACGTTCCTGTGATGATAAATATCATGGCTAATTTGAAAAATATGACATTTTATGATCACAACTTGAGGAATTTCCCTAAAATTCACATGTCAAAGTGTATGTCATAAGTGCAGCTGTGATCTATATTTATGCAGGAATGCAACAGAATACACAAATAACCATAGAAACAAATATGCAGTCAAAATAACACTTCATAATTTTCATTAATCAAAGAACTAAAACTTGTTTACATACACTGAATGGAAATAAACTAGCTAGAGTGCTAGTAGCTTATCTCTGAGAAGATATGTGGCGGCTACATGCCTCTGAACTCTATGTTACAATGAGGCTCGAATACCTATATATTATTGAGAAACAATGGAAACCATACACATCCAAAAACCTAACCCTAGGAGGTGAAACACCAGAATGTGGGCCCTGTTGGGTAACTTGGTACATCAATTTCCTGGGGTCGTAACTTTGGCATACTACCTCCGTTTGATGCATATGATACATCGTTAGAAAGATATATTCAACGAATACAAGTATATTTAGAAAATATTAAGTCCAAAACAGACCCAAATTTATATGTCCATTCTATGCCGAAAAAACGTCGTTTAGGGCCTCAAAATGGCTCCAGAAGTTTAGGACCCGAAAACTGCCAAAAATAGTAAATTGTGCTATAATTAAGGAAACTGGAAAACTGAAAGAAACAATGGTGGGGGTCCAAGTGGAATAGGCAGGTGGCCACCAATATCCTCCTGGATCAAGCTGATGGAAGGCGATCCTATTCAGTTGGTTCCCATGGAATGGCCTCATGGTTTGGATAAGTCAGGAATTTTGACGCTGTTGTACATGCCCCATTTCAGTTACACTACTGAGGTTAACATGTGTGTGAAGTAGATGTTGGTATGTTTCCATGGGGTATGTCTATGGTTGGATAACCACATTTTTGTTAATGTTAACTAGATTGCTGCTATCACAGGGTTACCCAAGGAGGGAGTTGATACAACACCTTTCTTTGTTGGCAAGGATCAATATACAAGCCTTGTCACTCGAATGAAAGAAAAGTAAAATATTACACGGGATACATGTTGGAATATATTATATTCCTTGGAAGGTAATAATGTCTTTGTATTATGTCGAAAGTTGTCTACAATCTTATGTAAAAGAGTCATACATTTAACCCATAGTTATATGGTGGTGTATTTACTTGTGTAGAGTATTTGTCCATGGTATTGTATTAAGAGATGTAATTTTGCATAATTATATTATCCCACATGCAATATGTGAGAGTAATTTCTCTTCATTTTTTAGTATATAATAGGGTCAAGTGAGTCTCTACAAATCATGTGTTCTTGATGTAGTAGTGGTACTATTGTGACATTATTGTACATCAACTATATTCTTTGGGGTATTTGTTCTTTGCTCTCTTGTAGGATTGGAGAAGACATTCTGGAGATAATAGAATACTACCTTCCCATGGATGTAACCCATTAGGGTGAACCACATACATCATTGTTCTCTTGTCCTTTTCTTTTCATGTTCTTATCTTTTATTATATGTTGTTGGTTGCTTAGATAGGTAACTAGTTTAGCTTAACTCTACTATTCTAACATGGTATCAAAGCGGGTTGCTATGATCTAGTACCTTCTATAGCTTTCAATCAATAATGATTATCATTTGGGAATTGTCATTTTGTTGTAGATTTGCTTTCTATCTGGTAGCCATTAGACTTCTCTTCAGATCTGGCCATATTTCTGCATTTTTTTTACCCTGACCCTAACTTGTTGTGTAAGATTTTTACAGAATTTTTTTGAAGGGTTTCTTGATGTTTTTTATGTAGATCTACATGATTTCGAGGCACTCCTCAAGGAGATATTTCTTCCAATTATAAAAACGGAAGTTATAAAAAAGGGTCGTAACGTGGTCATTTTTTACCGGATTTTTTATTATAACTTGTTTTTGGAATTGGAAACACCATTCTAGACCCACACTCGTGATTAGAACCAAAAACTGGGTATTTCTGGGCTTCCTTTTAGTAATAAAAATGACAGTTATACAAAAGGGCCGTAACTTGGTCATTTTTTATTATTACCTATTTTCGGAATCGGAACAACCATTTGGGATCCACCAACGTGACTAGAACAGAAACCTAGGCATTTATGGGTTTCATTTCGGTAATAAAAACAACAGTTATAAAAAAGGGACATAACTTGGTCATTTCTTACCTATTTTTGGAATTGGAATAGCCATTATGGATCCATAGATGTGATCAGAACAGAATACTCGGATTTTGTGGGCACATTTTTTCAAAGGGTTGTACATAAACGTTTCTCTTTCCTTTCCTGTTTTTCTAACTGCGTTTTTTGCAGATTCAAATCAGTACCGTAAAGTATTTAAGTTTTCTGCTATTCATTTTTTTCATTTAGGTTTTGCTTCTAATCATGTTTATTAAGACATTATTTCTTGTTCTTGCTATATATTTGTCTCACATTTCTATATGGAAATATTGGCATCTTTTAAGGACATGGATCTCTAGTATTTTGTCATGATGATAGTTGTAAACCATCTAATGCTTAATATTTTTAGAATATATACTTAATAATTAATTTGTTATTTTATTTGTTTTGTTTATAAAAACATTTTTATAAGAGCAATCTCATATGTGTTATCTTGTGATTATTATTTACTTTATTTATATGTTATTGCTGACCTTTGTGTAAAACCAATTTCATTCTTTTATAAGTAATATCTTTATGATCATTATATGCTCTTGTTAATTAAATTCTTAAGTAAAATCATTTTTTAATCTATGTAATATCATACTTTTTGGCTTGTCATAAGTTATTTAATTGGGATATAGCTTCTTTTTCATGTATTGCAGAGATTGTATAGTTCTTGTGCTATTTGTCTCTAACTTTTCAATATGGAAGCATTGACATTTCCAGGGAATTTCGTCTCTTGCATATTTACATAGTGTTAACAAGAAATGAACCCATGATTAAGACCATTAGTGACTTGTCATTTCATAATTTTTTATAAGTGATATCATGAGTTGATCATAATTTGCTATATGTTGATCATATTAAACATTTTGATTTATCTATATCTCATGTCATGTTTATTTCGATCATCTTTTACTCAATATTTATATGGCTTTGAGCAATCTTTAAATATTGAACTATTTATCATGAGCACCTTGTTCTTGTTGCAATGAGATTTCTATTCTTATGATTGCAGAGGTTATCTTGTTCCTACTTGTCTCTAACCTTCCTATATGGAAGCATTGACATTTTCAGGGCATTCATCTCTTGCATATTAACCTCACATTAATAAGAAATGCACATATGCTTCAGATTAGTTGCTTGATGAATAAATTTTCATATATTTAAGTGAAATCTTTGGCTCACTATTTATATGTTGTGGCTCACACTTAATGTGTAAAAGTAACTTCATTTTTGTTAATGAGCAAGTTAATCTTTTATTTGATCATATTATGTTGTCATTCCTTTATATGATGTTTGCTAACCTTTGGTATATAATCATTTTCATTTCTGTGTGAGCAATTTTGTTTTATGATCTTTATATGCTTTAATCTTGAAAGTTCTTGTGCAGATAAGTTCTATGTTTAGGCTTTCACCTTATTCTAGAAGTAATGAAGCGCCATCTTCTACTGTTAAAGTCATGATGTTCATCTGTATGATATCATTTTCGATGTATAGACCATTGGGGTCTTGTTCTTCGATGTTTGAGGTATTCTACATATATTTATATTGCACCTTGATTAGAAGAATGTCTGCTATCTGCATGTGTATTGGTCATCTGGGTTTTTTTGTACATTGTTGTGGTGATCTTAGCCACATGTTCTTTTGTACTGGCCTTTAGAAGGTATATATACACTGGTGTGGATGTTATATCAGAGTTCTTCAACTATCATGTATGGTTGTGATGATTCTTGTTGTGATCTGGGCATCTTGCAATTGGATTACATCACATGTTATTGGCATTTTATTGTTGGGTCTTTCATCATACAACCTGGTTCGTTTGCACTTTCAAGATTCAGTGAGAAGCAGTTGTTCATCGTCAAATTCCATCAGCTGAAGTGTTCTTCTTTTTTAGCTTTGGTTATTCTGGAATTTTTCATCAAGGGGGAGCAGTAATGACTCCTTCCTTCCTTAGTGTTAGTGTGGGCCCTTCTCCCAACCATTATTAAGGGGGAGTGTTGGAATATATTATATTCCTTGGAAGGTAATATTGTCTTTGTATTATGTCAGAAGTTGTCTACAATCTTATGTAAAAGAATAATACATTTAACCCATAGTTATATGGTGGTGTATTTACTTGTGTAGAATATTTGTCCATGGTATTGTATTAAGAGATGTTATTTTGGAGAATTATATTATCCCAAATGCAATATGTGAGAGTAATTCCTCCTTGTCTCTTAGTATATAATAGGGTCAAGTGAGACTCTACAAATCATGTATTATTGATGTAGTAGTGGTACTATTGTGACACTATTGTACATCATCTATATTCTTTGGGGTATTTGTGCTTTTCTCTCTTGTAAGATTGGAGAAGACAATCTAGAGATAATAGAATACTACCTTCCCGTGGATGTAACCCATTAGGGTGAACCACGTATATCGGTGTTCTCTTGTCCTTTTCGTTTCCTGTTCTTATCTTTTATGATATGTTGTTGGTTTCTTAGATAGGTTATCTAGTTTATCTTGACTCTACTATTCTAACAATACAGAGGGATTTTATATTGCTTCTATAAATTATTAGGGTGTTAGATCCATGGCCAAGGTGTTGTCTAGTAACTTATTATGAAAGATGTGATCGAACTAGTGCATTATCGGTACCATCACTGCAATAAAGAAAATGTGTTGCATGGGTTTCAATGAATTGGGAAACATTCCTGCTGAATGAATTATTGGCTGACACATAGATGCGCTTGAGAGAGGTAATGCTTTCAATTATTCTTGGTTGCTAATATTGATTTCTTTTTTCACATGGGCTGAACCACCCAATTAATAGGGGATGAAAATGAATGTCCCATGTTGCGAGACACGATATCAGAATCTATGGTTCAAAGAGAAGAATAAATGATGACAACAAGAGAACAAAATTGATTTTTACATGCATGTTGATGCACTAAGGAATGAAATTGGAAGTCAGTCGAGGATTGTAGAAGAGGCTGTCTAGCAATATCAGCATATTATCAAGTTTATTGTGGGCGATCACCATTTGTATCGTCATTGATAACAAAATCCTTATCACCAGTGGTTAACCACTGTGTTTCATTTATCAGAGATGAAATTGATGTAATAGTTTAGGATTGGCCAGAGGAGTGAAGTATCCTTTTGTAGATGATCTATTGTTTGTTGAAACTATAACCACGACAAGAGGGCACATCGGGGACCCAACTAGGAGGCCCACAAGAAGAATATAACCCACATAGATCCCAACACTATAGTGATGCAAATTTAAGTGTGACACCAACAGATCTAGGTGTGGGGGAGAATAGGAAATCTTATGAAACAACAAAAAAGGGTCGAAAGAAACAAAAGGCCATCATAGATTCTACTCTTGTCGGATCATTTACGATGATTATAATTTACTATCAAATATAATGGATAAGGTTTCCTAATGTGGCAAGCCAAAGGATTGACATTCAACATATACATATTTTTGAGGGAGTCACCAACTTACTTCAGATTCTTTGTAGTGCGGAGAATGAGGACAAATTCACAATCTGTCAGCCCATGGTGCAGTCTCAAGAAATTGGTCCTTCTGATGACCATCTAACTAAGGTGCAAACATCTTGAAAATATTGTAAGGTTTAGGTGCTTCCTAAAGCAGTTGACTTAGGTATATCAGAGCTTAACAACATGGTCTCGGATATTTCCTATGTCACGGTAGACATGTTCGTGCTTCCCATGTTTTTATTGCATAATATAGAGACAGGATGTAGTAGAAGAAATCATGGCACATGAGCACATGGTATATGATGAGTTGAAGCAGATAAAGAGAACCATGTATTGGCTCCAAAGTCAATTAGAATACAGTTTTGAACTTCTAGCATCTCTTTGACCCAGATTCAGTCTCTTTTCTCTTGCACACAATAAATACCAAGATATCATCTTGACAGAGCAAAGCCTAGTCGACAACACCTGCGACGCAGATGCAGTCTCACTCGAGATATATTTATATGGGTAACTTCCAAAACCAGGTTTCTGCATTTGGGTGGGGTATTCCACGTCCCTTTTCCTTTTTCCAAGGCACTTGACTAAATCCTATGGATGGATTATTTATGCTTACTATACACAGTTAGACTGTGACACACTTTTTTCTTTGTAAATAATATAACAACAAACCCCAGTGCAACATAGATACATTCAACTTATAATAGTGTGACTGATATATATATATACACTCATTCATAAGTAAATAGATAACCATTCATTCACAACAACATATACAACATGTGGCTTAAACACATTCAAGATTCACACATATAACACATAATCTATCGTGGAAACCCATCTGGTAAAAAACCGCAAAGGTGCTCTTCATCTAGCATGAGAAATATATGGCGCATTTGGTATATGCACTAAGTTGTAGAATCTATTCTACATCTTCCTTGCTTATCTATACAAACTTCTCTGTCCTCTCATGCTCTCTTATCTTCTACATTGATATTTCTCTACTTGACTCTACTACTAATCCACACACAACTTGGATCGACTTTGTCTCCTCTACACTTCTGTGCACTCAACTGTAGATTCTCGACTCAATGCACTTATCAAAACTAACAAACAATACAATAATATCCATATGCTAACAAACTTCATAAGCTAACAAAGGCCAACCCACATACAACTTGCATTCCTCTTTTATAGACTCTTTACATGTTTCTCTCTCATCTGACTTCCTACACTTAGCCAACAAGTTGTCTTTCCTATTCTAGAGACACATGCCGGTAGGCACTAATGAATTGACTTAAAAATATACCTTCATATGTGCAGCTTCCATCGACTCTAGCTAACATCGTACCCATGATCTTTCTGACATGTCCCTTTCTAACCATTGCATCGATGCACGCCTTTTGACGTGGCTCTACTCTGTCACATTCTTTCTTTGTCACGTTCTTTCCTTCTACTGTGGATTTTATTCTATTGCATATTATTCTTATTCTCACAGCTTCTCTTATGTCATGGCTTCTCTTCTTCAACTACTTCTTTCATTAATCCTTTCCTCTTTATCTTCCTCTGTTGCACCTCATTCTCCTTATTTTCATTCATCTTCTCTTCCTTCCTTTTTTGTCACTTCCTCTGTCACAGCTCCTTTCTCTTCTTTTTCCTTAGCTCTATTCATACTTAATCATAATTCTAAGTGGATTCTTCTTCCATTTCCCTATGACCAACAGGCCCCTAACACTCACCTATGGCTTGTCTGGAGCCACACAAATATTATTCCTCCATTTGTTCACTTGTGCCGACTGTTCTCTGAAAATCTTGTAAGATTTTCGTTACTCTCTCCTCTTCCTGTCACACTTCTTCCTCTGTCTTCTTCAATTTATCCACAAGGTCATAAATGATATGTTTTGACATTACCTTTCCTATTGGCTCTGCTGCTTCTCACACCTAATTATTATTTACATGTTGAATGATGCATGTAACTCTTTCAGCTTCAACCTATAGCTCTTCAATATTATTTGTGCGTTGTTGTTGTTGCGTGCGCATCATTGTGACCTTTTGTTGAAATGTTTTCATCTATGTTTCCTTAGACAGTTTTTCTGCTAAGGGTAATTTTCTCATTGCGCTCTTCATCTGGTTCACATCTGCTTCAACTGTGCGCAGCTCCTCTGTGACTTTATCTAACTCCGCATCATCTATGAGCGCTTCCCAAGCCTGAAAGACTTGGTTGAAAACTTTAGCACAAACTGCTTCTGCCTCTTCAATATTTTGCACATATTCTATTGTTTCTTTCCTTCGTTCCTTCAACACCTCAAGTGGTGTTCTTTGTCTTACCTGTGCCTCCATATCTATGAATTTCTTTTGAAGGTCTTCTGCAATTTCACCAAGTCGAGTGACCTTGTATTCTAGCCCCATTTCCTCTATTATTCCTTCCTATGCAAAGTTAATATAAGAAAGGGCTGCTGCCTTGTCGAGCCTATGGTGATTTTATTCCCATGTCTTCATCTTCTGCTCATCCTCTTGTACTGCTAGTTTCATCTTCTTAACACTTGTGTATGCGGCCTTCACTTGCTTAACTAGTGTGCCTTCTTGCACTTTTATCTCCGCAAATGCAACACTCTTCATTTCATACACTTAAACCATTTCCATTAAAGAGAAGTCTATCGTTATCTGTCCTATGCTCTTTGTGACATCATTAAATTCTGGATTTCCTAAATTGAGAACTCCTCCTGATACTTGCGTTCTTATTGGAGGAACCGGAACTACTATTCCATTTGGTTGCACTTCTTAAGTATCGAGTGGATCCTATGACTTAGTGCTTGGGGTTGCATAGTATACAACAAATTTAACATCCTCTACAACTTTACATAAAACTTTAAGTAAATCAAAAACTGTAACTGTCAGCTCTGTCTGTCGCTCCTCTATGGTTTTGAAGCCTGTCTGTGCAGCTTCAGCTATTTCCTCAGTCATAAGTTGTAGGTCATCAATATCCAAGATGATGGTATTTGTTTTTCTCTTCTATCATCTTTTCTGTTCTTCTTCCTCCTGGACTCTTCTTGTTCCATCTCAGAGTCTTTTCTTTTCTTTTCTATCTTCGGGTTTGTCGGAGTTGAACTGGAACGACTCTGTGTTGGGTCCGAATCCTCCTATGTATTTTCTTCTTCATGTCCTTCATCTAGAGGTGGTTGATCCTCTTTTTGTGGTTCTTATTATTCTTTTACTAGTTATTCTTCTAGCATCAGGATGCATCGTTCATTTGACCATTCTTCAACAATTTCTTCAACATATTCCTATGATATTATAAATTGCATTTCCAACCATTGGCGATGTGGGTCCTGGCGTGGCTGCATGTTGAAGGACAAGTTTTAATTTCATATTGAAGGACATATATTTATCAAGCCCTTCAATATTTAAATGGTCAAAAAATAATTGTACTTTAATTGAAACTAGATAATTAATTACATACTTCATAAAAAAAAGGTGCTAAATTACATTGTGAAAAAAGTGCCTTCTAAAAGTGGAAAGGTGGCCCTGTAAAATTTGTAAACTCAAACAAGAAACACTCTCCTATTAGGCCTTGTGAACATTCATTTACTCTCATAAATCCCTCTCATTCCTTCCAAATATGACTTAGGCCTAACAATGCTAATCTCTATGTTTCTTGGTTATTGTATCATTTTATTGAGAAAGAAAACTTTTACTTATTGATTATTCTATAATAATTTTTTTTAACAATTTGCAATCTCAATTAGTAAGAATATAATGTAGTGAGGTGGTATTTGAATTTATAATCTCAATTTTAATAGAAAATTTTGTGATTTCAACCATCTTAGGTCCACAAAAGTCTTTAAAAAAATTATAAATACATTCCTCATTTGGATTCTACAATTGGCGGTTGCTCTAATTGAACACATTGATATTTTTAAAGATATTAATGTTAATGTTACATCAGTAAGATTTTAAAACACTTGGATTACTTCTATAAGGGATTAATAGTCTCTAAAGTGTGGACATGGCCTTCAACTTCGCAGAATGGTCTTTTTTTCTCTATTGAAATCCATCCAAGCATGCATGCTACATATAAATGAAAAATACTAAATCTGTGTTGAAACAATTCTCCTTAAATAGAGATCAATATGCAACTTGCAGTGTAATCCACACATAGATGCATAGTGAGCCAAAAAATAATTCAAAACAACTTATGATCACCTCATCTTTTTAAATAAAGTTGGACTTTGATGATGGAGACTAGTGGATGTTGTCTTGTCCAAATGGGTGCCAGACTCAAATTCTCATAAAGAAGCCACGGCACCAACCAACAAATGAGATTTCACAATAAATTCACAAGTGAAATTCTTCAAATGATTGTTCATCTCCACAAAATTTTCAAGGAAAAAAATTCTCTACAAAATTCAAATATCAAAACTTTCCTTAAACATAAAAAATCAAAGCCAGAGTTTGAGCTAGAAAAAACTTCTTTCCGAAATTCAAATATAGAAACTTTCCTCAAACCAAAAAAAATCGATACAGGAGTTTCTAAAAGGTAGGAATATGTATGAGTTAATTAATTAAATGATATAGGTAATTAATTAAATAATATGAACCTACATATCATACATATTTAAAAAATAAAAAGATATCGAAGGATTATTTATAATCTAGTAATTTTTTTTGAAATTTATAAATAATTTTTTTCTTCAATAATGAATGATAAATTTAGAAATTTAATTTTTTTTAAATATATTTTAAAAAATATACTTCTAGGAAGAGCAGACCCCTTAGAAGGGCTACGAAGGATTCCATTTTGATCATTGCTCGTATGCAAGCAATCTTAACCTCACTATCCAATGTAAACCAAAGGAAGAACACTAAAAACATTTAATTGACATCCCATGAAACGTTGATGAATTTAACGAGCATAAATCAATGTCCATACATAAGGGAGAGGTTAAGATACCCACAATAGAAACCTAGAGTAAGTAACGACACTCTGTAAAAGTAAATTCTGAAATGTCAAAGGCTCACCCAAACTAAACACAAAACAGTTGTACAATTTTGTGGAACGAACGAATTTATTATAACAATAGAATTTTGAAAGCTAAACTATTTTAGTTATTTGATTAATTCTATATTGTAATGCATAGTCTGAAAAAATAGAATAACAATAGAATTTTGAAAGCTAAACTATTTGCAGAAAGTCCGTACCTAGATTCTTAACACATGTGACTTATATCCACAAACAGGCATTTCCCTTTTAAAACATTATCATTAGCTTGGAAGTAATGAAAATTGTAGATTAACATTTTTTTTGTCTGTATCTTGGTCCTTCCCAATGCCTCAACCTTAATCACAGAAAAAAATCATGTTTATTTCCAATTTAAGAAGTTGAATGGTGGACAAATTTCCAGTAGATTGGTGGCATTTAAAAATGGTGTTTCCCTAAAAGATAATGGAGCAGACAATCAACATATATATTGATTATCAATGCCCAAAGGGAAGAGCTACAATAGGGCAAGAGTTAGTGAAGAATGCAATACAAGAAAATGAAATTCATGCCATAAAAGATAATAAAGACCAAGCATAAATAGTATGAAAAGGAGATAACTACAAATCCAGTTTCTCTGGAAAATTGTACTCCAACTAACAAAGTATAGAAATCACACAAGAAGCAGAGAGACATGGACCTCCATAAGGCTCCACAAGAACCAGCAAAAGATGAAATCCATATTCCAACTATGTAGCTTTGATGTGTGACCTTGTAGATCAAGAACCCACCAGCTATGAGGAAGTTGGTCAGAAGAGAGAATGGGTTGAAGCAATGACGGAAGAATACCAGTCAATAATTAAGAATGATGTTTGGGATATAGTACCCAAACTAGAAAACAAGAGTTTGTTATATTTGAAATGGATCTACAAGATAAAACATGTTGTTGATGGAAGTATTGAAAATTACAAAGCAAGGTTTGTGGCTAGAGGATTCTATCAGAAAGAGGGGATCAACTATGAAGAGACATTTTCTCCAGTAGCAAGGTACACTTCCATCAGAACCATCATGGGACTTGCTTCCATGATGAAGTGGGACTTACACCAGATGGATGTAAAGACATCCTTCCTTAATGGTGTGATTGAGGAATAGGTTTACATAGAACAACCACAAGGATTTGAAGTCGAAGAAAGAGTGACTCATGTATGCAAGGTGAAAAAGGCTCTATATGGACCGAAGCAAGCTCCTAGAGCTTGGTATGGTAGAATAGATATATTCTTGACAAGCATGGTATTTACCAAGAGTAAAGTTGATCCTAACCTTTATATGAATATTATGGATGATGAACCAATCATACTATTACTATATGTGGATGGTCTATTTCTGACTGGAAATGAGAAACATATTACAAATTGCAAGAAGAAGCTAGTTGAATAATTCGAGATGAAATATCTTGGATTAATGCATTATTTCCTATGGCTTGAAGTGTGGCATAGAACTGAAGGAATATTTATGAATCAGGGAAAGTATGCAGTAGAAATATTGAAAAGATTTGATATGTTGGATTGTAAGGCCATGGCCACACCCATGGAAACCAACCCAAAGCTATTGTCTGATGAGACATAAGAGTTAGTGGATATGACTCAGTACAAATAGATTATTGGGTCATTAATGCATCTGATGAACATAAGGCCATAAATATGCTTTGTTTTAAATGCCTTGAGTCAATATCTAGTTAAACCTAGACCGGTTCACCTGATAGCTGCAAAGCATGTGATGAGGTATCTAAAAGGTACGATAGATTTGGGACTTTACGATGGGAGAGATCATGACTACAAATTATATGGATATACGGATTCAGATTGGGCAGGAAGTGCCACAGAAAGGAAGAGCACCTCAGGTGGATGTTATTGTCTGGGATTCACCATGATATCATGGTTTAGTAACAAGCAGTCCAGTGTTAAAATTAGTACAATTGAATCATAGTACATTGTGGCTTGCTCCGCTTGTTGTGAAGCGATATGGTTTCAGAAGCTGATGTTAGGATTATTTGACATGGAGTTAGACACCACAGTGATTCTCTATGAAAACTAGAGTTGTATAAAGATGATAGATAATTTGGTGTTCCATGACAAATCGAAGCATATAGAAATCCGATATTTTTATATGTAAGGGATATGATACAAAAGGGATCTATAAATATCCAGTATGTGAGTACCGATGAGCAAGTTGCTGACTATAATACCCCGATTTTAACCCCGCTTGCATTAAAGTACATAGGATACATATGTTGTAAATAATCTTGGTGTGGAGTTAAAGGCCAAGACCCCACCANTTTAATTAAATAACCCAACCAGCTATGTTCGCAGCAACTAAATTGAGAAGGGGCATGATTCCAAAGGATAAGGAAAGAGGGATGTGAAACATTGAGTCATGGGGAAAAACTATGTGTCACCACCTCCCTTGGTTATTTCCTTTTTGTTAGTTGAGGTAGCGATTGGCTGGAAAGAATACCACTACCACGCCCACGTTTTCTCTCCTCTCCATGACGTAGGGACCATTCTACCCACTCCCTCAGATCATGGTTGTTCGTCTTCCTCATGCAGGATGGGGATAAAATGTTTTACCATCCATTGTGTGGGGGTTCACCTCCTCTCTCAAGCACTAATTTTCGGTTTGTAATTCTGTTCTTTCCATCCACACAGAGAACCAACTTTTGCCTCCACGCATTGGACTGTGTATTGTTTTCATCCATCATAGCAGATCACAGGGGAAATTATTGGGATTTTTCCCACTGATTGATGGGAGCGGTTTTCCCCACGCATTGTTGACTGAGATACCTACAATGCGGCATTGGTAGAAGATCAGGATGATATTTCCTATGAATCCATGCTGAGCTGTGAATGTTGGCCGTGTCTTTTTAACCATTTTCTGGTCTGTGTAAGTCTCACAGCAATGGTATTGAAGATTGGTTTGCTGGGGGTTCATGTGAGTGTGTTAACTGTTGTTTGCCATGATGGCTTGACTGTGTTTTTCCCTATAAACGATTGAATAGCTGTTTGGCTTCCTGCATGCAGCGGATTTGTCCCTGGACTATTTTGGGTTGGTGAATGAGGGCCTAAGGTGCTTGATAAACCTGGTGGGTTGAGAACCACACGGACAGAGCTATTGAGCTGGATTTCTTCTCTATAACCCCTGAAGAGCACTGGAGGGAAGATCAGGGTCTGAGGGACTACGTTGCAGAGAAGGGACTGATAACCTCGTGTTGGATGTGTGTGGGTGTTCTAGAATCCAGGCTAGTTCTGGTGTTGGTGTCTGCAGCTCTTCAGTGAGCTCACCAACTTAGCATTAGCCTTTCCTAGCTCCTGGATGGCCTGATAAACCCAACTCTGTTGGCTTGGCTGATCTGTTGTTCGCCTGATAAACCCAACCGTGTTGGTTTGGATGAACTGTGTACCCTTGTGGTGTTGTTACCCTTGGCTATGTGTAAGCCTGTTAGTTCCTTATTCCTTGGGGAGTCATGCCCAGCTCAGGGGTGGCAACATTGCTGATAGATTTAGGAGCGTGCTAGCCTATGGTTGGGTGGAACGTTGCAGTGACGTAGCTGGTTGTGAAACGAGTTCTTTATAAGATAAGTAATCTTGTCTATTTTCCTTCTATAATCCTATTTACTATTAATGATCATGATGAACATGTTGAATGCTTGTATGAATGTATGTTGCTTCCACTGTGTATGATAAATAATCATGTATGCATGCTTTAGTTCAAAGCACTTTGTTTCATCTTTTCACCATTTCCTGATTGTACATATTTAAGGGGCTCTTAGCCTGGATGGTTAACACCATGGTAGCGCCCTCTTCTTCGGTCGGAGGGTCGGGGACGTGACACTGACGTACTAACCAAGTATCTATCTTGAGTAAAGTTTGAATATTTCCATGACAAGCTTGGTTTTGTTTGAAATGAATTTCCTCGTAAGGAGGAACATTGATGGAACTACATATGATGAAGACATGGACCTTCTTCGAAAAGGAGGAACAAGTTGAATATATGGAATCTCCTCGAAATGATGGAACAAGTCATAGACATGAACCCTCATTAGACAAAGCGGGAGCAGGTTGATAATGTGGATCCTCCCAGGAAAGGGGGAGTGATGATAAGACTGACATTGATGATGGGATGACAGTGATGCTCCAGTATGAAAGAGGCCAAGTGCACCTGAAGATGTTGACAAGGTACAACATTCACTTGTGGAAAATAGTATCCTCTCTTGAGGATGGTAGGTATAGCACTCTGTGCATGATAGTGGTCCTTACTAGATAAGTATGGCCCTACAGATGTTAATCTTGCATGGAGAGTACCCAAATTCAGTTGTGGATACCGTAGAATAACACTCGCTCAGGAGTGGTCCTAATCTTAGTGGTATGGATGCTCTATGATGAGTCCTCATGGATGACAGGGGTAGCATTGGTATGCAGTCGAGATCAGATTTGCAGACAATAGTCTTGTATGGAGAGTATTCCTACATCCATATGTAGATGCCATAGAATAACACTTGATTGGGAGTGGTCCGAACCTCAGTAGTATGGATTCTCTATGATGAGTCCTCACGGACGACAAGGCCATCATTTTCATGCAATCAAGATATGCCCTGTAGACAATACTCTTGCATGGAATATTATGCTTACACATGAGTGTCGATACCATAGTATAACACTCACTTGGGAGTGGTCCTAACCTCGGTGGTATGGATGGTCTATGATGCGTCCTCACGAATGATAGGGCCTGCACTAGGTGTGTCCGAGATCTACATTCAGTTGTAGAAGATTCATCTGGCCAATATCATGGACCTGGCTATTGGAGGATTGCATCATCCTTAGACTTATTTCCTAAAGTGATAGGGATTGATCATCCCACAAAGAGATCATGTGTACTGCAGGTAGTGTGGAGGAAAAGGATCAAGTAGATCGAAGTATGGCAACAAAGGATCAAGTAGATATAAGTACGGTGGAAAAGGATCAAGAAGGATCAAAGTGCTTTTGCAAAGGATCAAAAGGATCGAAGTGTTGATGCAAAGAATCGAAAAGATCGAAGTGCTACTAAAAAGGATCAAGTACATCAAAGTACGGAAGAAAAGGATCAAGTAGATCGAAGTGCGTGTTGAGTCTAAAATTGGTCCCTTTTTAACCATCCTTAATCACCTTTTCTTCCCTTGTTTTACACCATTCAGCATGCCAATCAGACCTGTTTTCCTCACTTTATTCCCTAAATTTCCAAGGTAATACTGATTATTGTTTTATCTTATTAATGCTTATGATTGTGACAATTAAGGTTGTGTATCTCTCAAAATTGTGCTAATATGTTGTGATTTATGAAGGCAGTTTGAGATAAGTGGACTGCGGGTGGATGAGGGCTGAACAAATATCAAAGAAAGGGATATTTGCTGCTTAAAAGGACCCTCAGCCCGATCATCAATGAAGGCACGTGGTTTTAATGTAATACCCTAGACTAAGCTGTGACAGTGCAGCTGTAACAGAACGCGCTACATCGTTGTTCAAATATAATCGTGATCTAAAGAGATCGCTACTCCTGGGCAAGTCAACAACCTTCCCGCATTTTCCATGTCATTATCATACCACGTTTTGTAACAGCCAGTATATTTAGGGCGCCTGAAGATCAGAGATCTTCATGGCTACCCTTTAATAGGATCGAAGGTTATGATTTGCATGTATAAATAGGAGACGTTGTTTCGACCTAGGGGGTTGGCATATAGATAATCCATTCATTGTATTGACAGCGGAAGCAACCTGTAATCATTCTTTCTTTTAATACAAGGATTTACCTCTGATTTAAGGGAGTTGTGCATTGTTCATCCAGCGTCTCTGTGTGAAGGTTGGGCCCACCTTCCGCAGAGATTGCTGAGTTAAAGTAGGATTTCTGAATTCATGGTTGTGTAATGCTTTGTTGATCATATTTCCTTTGTACACAGCAGTAGTGTGGGTTTACAGTATAGTTGGGATCCCATTTTCTTAAAGATTGGTAATTGGCGTAGGGTGACAGTTGATTGAATAGATAACTTCCTTTATGCAATTTGAGTGGTAGTTGTACGCAGCTTGGTTCATCCTGTAGTTTCAATTGTTATCCTATGAATCCATGCAATTTATCTTTCCTGTTATGATTGTTGATTTTCATTCCTGCAAGTCAATTCCTTCGAATAGCTGAACTTAATCCTTTGCCATTGAATTTCTAGATTAATATTTAATTTATGTTTATGATTTTCAAGAGTAAGTAGATTGAATGGGAAGTTTAATTGTTCTGAGTTGTGAATAGGATTTCCTTTCTATCTGCAATTGTTGTTTGCATCTTAGATCATTTTTCTGAGTTACAGGTAATTCAATTTGTAGTGTTTAGAATATGAAGAGGATTGCATAGATTCTGGGGATGAACATAGTTGTTAGAGGATAAGAGTATTCAATTACATTGATTTGGTGTTTAACACATATACTGTGCATTTATCCTTTGAAATAAAAGACTTTCTTGGGTTGACAATAAATCTCGTATGCTCTGTGTGTGTTGATAATAATCTATCTGCATATAGGGTGCTTGACATTTTGGCGCCGTTGCCAGGGAAGGATAAAAAATAAACACTATCATTAGTTGCATCTGGTAATTGTTTCTAGTCAGTCTCTCTATTCTTTTTGCTGAAATGAGTTGGGTTGCATGAATACGAGGAGGGTAAAATGTGATCACCTCCCAACTCCCAAAACCCCACAAGATACTAACAGTGCAGGTGGCTTGGGTCGCAGTCGAGGAACACCATTGGGCAGAAGGACATTCATCAACGATCTTGTTGACAGAACTGATTCATATACCAGGGCTCGCCAGCAAGAAACTCCTATCAGAAGGAACCCTGCCGATCCTGGGGTTCTAGTGTCGGGATCCACGGTGGAGAATACACGAGCAGCTGCGGCTTCCTCGAACATCCCTACAGAAGAAGACACAGCTGTCACAACCGGACCAGCTGGTAGAGGTCCGACCTACCACATAAATGGGAAGGTTGTAACTAAAGAAGAGTGGGATCAGTACCACCAGAAGTTCGAGGATCAGTGGAAAAACAAGAAAAAGAAGGAGGAATAGAAGAAGGACGAAGAGAAGAAAGAGTGTAGAAGGAGCAGATCGACGTAAGTCGACTTAAAAGAAGACCGACTTAGTCGATCAACTGACTAAGTCGATGGACCGACCTAGTCGGTCGGCTGAGTAAACACAGTAATTAAGACTGCTAACTAATAGTTGTGTCGGTTCACCGAACCGACAGGTAGTTATCTTGTAACTGTTTGTAACCTGTATATATTAGGCTGTTGAGCCTCACAAGAACTTAGTTCAGTTCTTGGCTTTGTACAATCTATTGAGAATAATATAATCTGTTTATCCTATCTGTTCTTGTCTCTTGTATCTGTGTATATTTCTGTATGTTTTTGTATGTATTAGTGGTAACCTTATGTGATCTGTGAGATTACAACATTGGTTCCATTGCCGGTAGTACATAACTGGAATATATGCTCACATATGATACCAGAACGGGAGATAAAGGACTGGTGGGAGCGAAAAATTGCTAACTATCTACAAAATTACGCGAGAAGGAACATATTGACAGTCGCAGAAGCAAAAGCCATATTTTTCACTGAGACTCATGAAAAGTTTGTCGAATTCGTGCCACACCTACTGAAGCAGCTTTTGGATGAGAAAACTGGACAAAACTAAAGAAGAACAGTTACTCCAGAAACTGATCCGAGGAGGACGTACGAATCTATCGGAGTGGTTCGAAAAGATAGCCGACGACTTCTGTGAGGAACAAGCAGTCGAAGACAGGACTTCTGTGGAAACTGATCAACAGAAATTTTTCACAGAATTTACTGATCAATTCTTGTGTTCCTTTCCGACTTTGCTGTTCAAGTTCTTAATAGAAAGAGGAGCAGGCCATATTGTCGAAGCTCGACCACTACTACGCGAACCACCCTCAAATACTAACTGGGCGGAGAAACAGAAGCAGTGGGAAAAATTCATTGCTGAAAGGGAGTGGGAATACTTCCTGAGCAAATAGACAACATTATCCGAGCTTCCTAAGAAGCGTCGGGTAGGCTATGGGGGGGTAGCTGGTCGTGTGTCGGAGAGGGAGCATAGTGGATACCAGTCGCCCAAGCAAGTAATGAACAGTCAACCGAAGAGGATTCGAAGGAATAGTATTGTATGAAAGTATGTCGGACATTAAAATAATCGAGAGGGACGAATGACAGCAAAGAAGGGAAGCCAGACGTGAACGATCCGAGGAGCTGCGTCGAGAACAAAACCCTCGGGAGACCGACCAAGATGAGAATCCGCCAGAGTCGGGTCATGACCGACACAAAGAAGGCGTAGATGAAGAGACGGCCCCTAAGGCAGAAGAAGTGTGGATAGAGCAGCAAGACGCTCTCCAAATAGTGGTTCCTGATGAAGTAACCCTGTTTTCCGCCAATTCCCATACCGTAATACAGACTATTATTAAAGACGACCTCCGACTAAGAGCTGGTGATATCACAATCTGGAGTCGACTAGGTGATGAACCGTACCCGGGACGACACCTTGTTATACGACGACCGATCGAAGGGAACTGGGTGACCTTTCAAACGGCACCCTCCTTTCGTAGTATCCACTTGCTCCTACCGACACATGAAGGAGCACCCCCCTTGCCACATACAACTTTCGAAGATAACCACGAGTCAGACCTGAGCACGCAAAGTGACAGTGGGTCATCGAGAAGACAAATTATCAACAATCCGCTTTACCACGAGAAAGAATCAACCACCGACGGAGGCACAAGTTCCGTCGACCAAAACCCCATCATCACCCCTACAGGTTCGACTATATCATCGACCCCACCTCTTTCACCCCCACCCACACCTCCCACCCCGCCAACTTTAGAAAGTAGTGACAGTGACTCCGACATGGGTCACGGATCTGCTCTATTACGGTATGGGAATTGGCAGGGGACATGGTTACTTCATCAGGGATCACTATTTGGAGAGCTTCTTGCTGCTCTATCCACACTTCCTCTTCCTTAGGGGCCATTTCTTCGTCTATGCCTTCTTCATGTCGGTCATGACCCGACTCTGGCAGATTCTCATCTCGGTCGGTCTCCCTAGGGTTTTGTTCTCGACGCAGCTCGTCGGCTCGTTCACGTTTGGCTTCCCTTCTTTGTTGTCGTTCGTCTCTCTCGATTCTTTTAATGTCCGACATACTTTCATACAATACTATCAATTCCTCTTCGGTCGACTGTTCATTACTGGCTTAAGTCTGGTCGACTAGTATCCACTATGCTCCTTCTCCGACACACGACCAGCTACCCCCCCATAGCCTACCCGACACTTTTTAGGAAGCTCGAATAATGCTGTCTATTTGCTCACGAAGTATTCCCACTCCCTTTCAGCAATGAATTTTTCCCACTGCTGCTGTTTCTCCGCCCACTTAGTATTTGATGGCGGTTCGCGTAGTAGAGGTCGAGCTTCGACAATATGGCCTGCTCCTCTTTTGATTAAGAACTTGAACAGTAAAGTCGGTAAGGAACACAAAAATTGATCAGTAAATTCTGTGAAAAATTTATGTCGAACAGTTTCCATAGAAGTCCTGTCTTCGACTGCTTGTTCCTCACAGAAGTCGTCGGCTATCTTTTCGAACCACTCCGATAGATTCGTACGTCCTCCTCGATTCAGTTTCTGGAGTAACTGTTCTTCTTTAGTCTTGTCCGGTTTTCTCATCCAAAAGCTTCTTCAGCAAGTGTGGCATGGATTCGACAAACGTTTCGTGAGTGTCAGTGAAAAATCTGGCTTTTGCTTCTGCGACTGTCAATCTGTTCCTTCTCGCGTAATTTTGTAGATAGTTAGCAATTTTTCGCTCCCACCAGTCCTTTATCTCCTGTTCTGGTATCATATGTGAGCATATATTCTAGTTATGTACTACCGGCAACGAAATAGAGGCCAGGCAGGATCGACTCTGAAGTGTAGAGGGACGATTGCTTCTTGGCCATATACCAGTCGAAAAGGGGTTTGATCAGTTGACCGTTTGTAGGCTGTCTTGTATGCCCATAAAACTGTAGGAATTTTCTCATCCTAGTCATCCTTGTCGGCACTGCATATTTTAGTCAATCCTTTCGTCAGTGTTTTATTAAAGGCTTCAATTGCACCATTCGACCGGGGGTGGTATGCTGTACTACGTCGGTGGTCGATGTGAAACTTGTCGGTTAAATTTTTGATTGTTTTGTTAACGAAGTGTGACCCTTGGTCACTGATCAAAGTGAGTGGACATCCAAATCGATTGATGATGTTTTCGTAGATGAATTTAGCAGCTACCTCACTTGAACAAGTCTCAACAGGTTCTGCTTCTGCCCATTTAGTAACATATTCCACTGCAGTGATGATATATCTTGCACCTGATCGTCGAACTGGGACAGGGAATGGTCCTATGAAGTCTATAGCCCAGATTTCAAAGGTGAGACTAGGGTTGACAGAGACCAGGGGCATTTCTGTGCTTGGCAGTGGTCGACCGAGTCGTTGACATCTATCACATCGACTGACAAAGGTTTTACAATCTCTATGAATTGTTGGCCACCATAATCCAGACTGTTGGATTTTCTTGGCAGTTGTGTCAGCCTGAAAATGTCCTCCTACTGGTCCATAATGTGCTTCGTGCATGATTTTCTCTCATTCATGGTCGAGTACACATCTTCTAAGAACATCGTCTAACCCCATTTTGTATAGAAATCCATTGATGAGGCTGTATGGAGCAGCCTTCATAGCTAGGATTTGTTTCTTCTTAGTGCTCAGACCTTCTGGTGCCTGACCTGTCTCTAAGAACTGAGCAATCTCCTCCAACTCTTCTGGTATTGCTTCTATACGAAATAGATGTGCATCCGGCAAGTCGTCGTCAACTCCAGTTGGTTCTTCCCCTGTGTCGATTCGGGATAGGTGGTCAGGTCCGACATTGAGCTTTCCTAGTCGGACCACTACTTCAAACTCAAACTCTTGAAAGAGAAGTAGCCATCGACAAATTCTCCCATGGTGAAGAGGTTTGTTTACGATATAC
>LPNX010000036.1:111839-126631 GCA_001517045.1 Pseudotsuga menziesii | reverse complement strand
AGCTTCCTCCATCTTATACCATTTGCTAGGTAGGTCGTCTAGGGTGGAAGGAAATAAGTGTGGCCAGGCTCTTTCATCCTTATGTCCAAGTCTTCTCCACTTTTTTTCACAAGTTTGGATGTGTTCTTCTGGGTCTTGTCCTTGGGTGAAGATAGGGATCTGTGCTTGTGAGGTTAACTTCCTGCCACCAAACCTTTCAACAAAGTAAGTTGAAGCACTAGTCCAGGTCTGCAGTTTTGTCTGATGGGTGTCCCACCATCTAGCTGCCTAACCTGTGAAGGTTTCTACTAAGCTCTGTAGTCGGCCATGTTCTCCAATGTTTTTAGACACTTGTTCGACATGCATGACTGGGGATTCCCTCTCCTTATACCTAGGTTGTTTCCTGGTAGTTTCGCTGGTCGGTTGTAAGGTAGGGTGTTCTATGATTTTCCTCTCAAAAATATTGGGGATAATTGAGACTATAAAGCACTGTCGGGTGGGTTATTTCTGTACTTTTTGGATAGTCCAGCTTTTTGATAATGCTCTGAGACACAGCATATTCAAGTCCCGGCAACGGAACCACGGATCTGCTCAGATTCCCCTTTATGAGGGCGACGAAGACCCCAGATGACATTGGTTCGTCTGTGAGTCGATATGGGAGGCCAACAAGGTCACAGAAGAAGAACGCCAAATGGCCCAGTTCGCAGGAGCCCTAAGGAAAAGAGCTCTAACATGGTATATGACATTTTCTGAACGGCAGCCCAGAGCAACAAAATCCAAGATAAAAGTGCAATTCCTATCATTTTTTAAGACCCCAAACGCCAAACACCTGGCCGCCAAGAAGCTGAAAACAACATCCCAGAAGCCAGGAGAAACAGTTCGCGACTACGATAAACGATGGAAGGATCTATTGAGCCAGTTAGATTATACTATTAACGAACAATTACTGATTCAATGGTTCCTTGCAGGACTCTCACAGAAGGTTCGCTGACACATCAGTCTGGAAACTTTCAAGTCGTATGAAGATGCGCTGACAAAAGCTCTGCAGGTCGAGATGGATGAAGACATACCTGCATATCAGACCGACCACCGTTTGGAGGAACAGCTGGAAAACGTGCAGAAGTCCTTAAAAGAGCTGACTCTAAAGAACCAAGAAGTCTGGTGCACTAACTGTTCAACAGCCGGTCATTCCAAAGATAATTGTCGACAGCAATTCAGCCGACAAGATGTCTGTTTTGTACAAACAAAGGCGTTTTGCGACATTTGCCAGGAACGTGGAGACCATTCTACCGCCGACTATCCTTATAATATGAAGAATGGAAAGGCTTCCTGGTGTGCTATCTGCAAAACTACAAATCACAACACGGCCGACTGCCATCTTAACCTGAAAAATAGATAGAACTACTAGGTCGTCTACCAGACGAATGCAGTAGCACAGAACACGGAGCAAAACAATAAAAATAACCAGAACGGGCAACGCAATGATAGCCGACGATATGAACGCCGACATGACAATCGATGACCAAGGTTTGGAAGAACAGGTCGATTCATTGGGAATCGCGAAATACGAAGTCGTCGACCCACACAATGCTTTATTTGTTACAAAGAAGGGCACAGATGCGCAGACTGTCCGTACAAGGACAGAACTGACCTCAAATTTTGTACACACTGTGGGGTAGGCGATCACTCCTTGGAGGATTGTCCTACCATGTTGGAAAAAATCAGCAATAAAAAGAATGTTAATGTCTTGTCTTGTGTCCATAAGAATGATGTAATAACTACTAAGAACTTGCACATTGTCACTCGACAAGGCACCAAAACCGGGCCTGATAACCCTCAGATTAGCAAAATCCAAAACACAACTGCATACCCTGACCCTAGCAAGGAACAACACACATACCAAGAAGCTACACACATATTTCAAAATATGGCACAGCAAGAAGACAGTATTAACAGTCGACTTAGCTCGACCCAACAATTAACCCGTTTCATTCAAACAGACGAATCTGTAGGTCAATTCATCGATTTATTGCATCAAATTAAAACCACTAACCCTGAGAAACAAACTAAGAACATTTGTAGCTTAAATCAAAAAGACAAAAACGATGTCGACCCACTGGTCGACCTCGAAATTGAGGGATACCACGTACGACAAGTAGTTCTGGATTTTGGATCCCAAGTAAATATTATGACCAGGGATACCTGGGAACAAATGGGCAAACCTCGACTCTATGAGTCAGGTATCTACCTAAAACTGGCCGACCAAGGTCTCATTGAACCTATTGGGGTTTGGAAAAATGTCGACACAACCATTAAAGGCATATCAACTAAAGTTGATTTTGAAATTATTGACCCCAAGGAAGGATCTAGCTCCTTCCCAGCCCTTGTCGGTCGACCGTGGGGTCGAAAGATGAAAGCCTCCATCTCCCTAGATAAAGAAAGGATCAAGCTAAAAGGCAATGGCCAAAAAGTTATTGTACCCATTAACCCTTCCCAAGGAAAGCCTTGGATAGAACCTATTGATGAGGAGGTTGATGTTAGACAACTATACCAAATCCACAATAATACTGACTATACTGAACCAAATATCTATGGGGAACTTCATTTAGGTAACCAAGACTCAGTTGGTTATAATTCAGATGCTGAACTATATGACTAGGAGATAGAAAACTATGAAACACAACCAAGAGGGTGCTGGACTATCCAGACACATATCCAAGGGACTAGAGCCGAACAAAAGGAAGAGACTGCCCGACTGCTCCTAACCCAGCATACCGCCTTTTCGGAGGCTTACAAACTTTTACAGGACCATATGGAGGAATCCATTGTTATTGAAGAAGTGCTAAGAGATTGGCCGACTCATTATGGGCAGGTCTATCATCAAAGCAGGCAGACACACCAAGGCATTCAGGCCTTGGAAAGTCGGAAAATGACAGAGGCAGAGATGAGGCAGACACTTGAAGAGCAGATCGTGATGGAGAGTAGCAAGCTGCAAAAACTCGAACGAGAAGCTCATCAGTGGGTACAGCAAGCCTTACCAAACTTGGATAAGGTTGACCACATTTGTCCACAAATGAAACGACTCCTGGATACCGCCGAAGAACAAAACCAACTATTGGTCCCTAGCATGGAAAATATTGCAGAAATGCCTATGGCCGAAAAGATGTCGGTATTATCAAGTGTAACAACTCTAACAATCGACATCCAGAAAGCTCTGCAAACATGGACAGATTTCCAGCGTCAAATTTCCATCACCGCTCCAGCCATCGTCGAAGTGTGCGTTCAGAAACGACCGACCATCCGACTACATAGTCCTCACCAGGAGCACGTCTGAAAGGTTTGACATGCCTTCATTTTTGTACTCCCCTTTTTCTTTCTTCGGGACGAATAAATGTTTTGTTTGTGGGGGAGATGTAGAAGGAGCAGATCGACATAAGTCGACTTAAAAGAAGACCGACTTAGTCGATCAACCGACTAAGTCGATGGACCGACCTAGTCGGTCGGCCGAGTAAACACAGTAATTAAGACTGCTAACTAATAGTTGTGTTGGTTCACCGAACCGACAGATAGTTATCTTGTAACTGTTTGTAACCTGTATATATTAGGCTATTGAGCCTCACAAGAACTTAGTTCAGTTCTTGGCTTTGTACGATCTATTGAGAATAATATAATCTGTTTATCCTATCTGTTCTTGTCTCTTGTATCTGTGTATATTTCTGTATGTTTTTGTATGTATTAGTGGTAACCTTATGTGATCTGTGAGATTACAACAAAGAGGAAAAGAACGTGGGAACGAACGAAAGGGAGAAAACAAAGGAGAAGAAAACAGAAGAGGAGATGAGCAATAGACACGACTCTGACGAGGAAGAGGCAATGGGAGAAAACTATCATCACGACAATCACTCCCTTCCTGAAGGAACGATGGCTACACTGCAATTCCTAATTCAGCAGCCAGCAGGGGCAGCCCCTATGAAGAATATCTCACCATCGGTGCTACCTCGCTTTCATGGAAAGGCGACAAAAGATCCAGATGAATTCCTTTTTGAATTTGATATTCTTTGCCGTAGCTATGAATATGTCATCGATGCTCAGAAGCTAAAACTTTTCCCTGCCACTTTGAAGGACAACGCCTTATGATGGTTCATGAGCCTTGGGGGAGGAACTGTTGCTAATTGGGATAAAATGAAACAGGTGTTCCTGGAGAAGTATCAGGAATATTGCAACACCAAGGATAAAAGGGAAGAATTATTTAAAATGGTACAGAAGGAGGATGAAAGTTTGGAGGATGTTGTGGAAAGGCTGCTGTACAATGTGCAGAGAGCAGGGCAGACGAACATGGGGCTGGATGTACTCAAGATAATATTGCTTTGTGGAAGCAGGGACGATTGTTTAGACATGTTAAATCTGCTAGGAAAAGGAGACATCTCTAAAGAACCTTTTGGAAAGATTGTGGAATTATGTAAGAGATACTCCAGGGGCTCTTCCAAGAATAATAAGCGGGACAAACGGGACAAGTTAGAACGAGATGTCTTCGACAGAACTCAGAAGTCGTCCAATGGAGGAGCTACCCGTGCAGAGATAGGAAATATCCTAGAAAATTTTAAAACAAAAATGATGAGCTCCATCTCCTCAGAGATTGATGTCCTGAAGGCAAAGCAAAAACAGGCAGTAGAGGATCTCACACTAGGTGTGTTCTGCCCTCGATGTAGAAAGAATCATCCGTTGAAAGAATGCCCGCTTGATAAAGCTGAAGTATGTCAGTTGTGTGAGCTGAACCACGACATGAAAGAATGTCCCTCGCTTCCCCAAGTGAAGGCTGTTCTGCAGGCATCAACTCCAGAAGTGGAACCGGCCTATTTCATTGCACAGAAGAAACCTTGGCAGCTTCGAAACCAAGGTATGCCTCCAGACTCGTTTCCATTTTTGAATAATATGGGTAATTGGAATAATAACATGCAAAATGTGAATACACAATTTCCTTCAAATTATGCTCAGTGGAATTCCTCCCAACCCGCAATGCAAAATTTTAATGCGTGGAGTCCTTAGACACAGCCATCACACCAACCTACGTCGTGGTCTCCTGGATGGAGGAATTTCCATCCCGGGAACCAGTTTCCTCAACTACCTCCACCTCAATAGTCATCATATTCTCCTCAATATCCTCAGTTTCCTCAATATCCCCAATATCCACCTCAGCAGTTGCAGCTGCAGAATAATTATGTTCCTAATATACCAATATGACCTCAGTTGCCTACCCAACCAAATCCTAACCCAAATAATAAGACAGTTCATCAATTGAAGACTGTCAACATGCCAGCCTACTCTCTTTCCCCTGTACCTTGTAACGATATTCGTTTACGATCTGGGAAAATAGTAGAACCCATAATTATAGAAGATACTCCACCTTCTATGCATAAGGAAGAAAGGAGTTCACAACATCCATCCGACACAGTTCCTATTATTGAAGATGCTGAGCAACCCTTAGATGGGATGGCTGAAACATCAAACGATAAACTTGACAACATGCAGCCTACCCAACTGATAAGGAAACCACCATATCCCGAGAGACTAATGCTACCAAGAATGGGGGGGCAACCTCAGTTTAACCTCCTAGGAGAGTTAAGGAACCTTCATGTCAAAATCCCCCTTCTTCAAGCTCTTCAAGATGTGCCTATTTATGCTAGAACAGTTCGGGACCTGTGCACTAAGAAACCAGGAAGGAAACCCATGGATCCTCCCACTGTTCATGTCATAGGGAATTTATCTTCCCTGATAATAGGAAAAACCCCTGTGACTAAATATGATGACCTTGGCAATCCCACTGTTACTGTACAGATAGGACAGACACAGATACCCAACATGCTAGTGGATCTAGGAGTAGCGATCAATGTTATAACAATGGAGACTGTAAAGAAGCTTGGGATCACTAATCTTAGACCGACCCCTACTATTTTAGAATTGGCAGACAGATCCACCATTAGACCCGAAGGGATTCTGGATGACCTTGTCATCTCAATAGATTCATGGGAGTACCCTGCTGACTTTTTGGTATTACAACCAAAATCACAGCTTGGGGGGCACCCATTGATCTTGGGGAGGCCGTGGTTGGCCATAGCTGATGCTTGCATCAGCTGTCGATCGGGGTCCATGACTATATCTGATGGTACAGATACTAAAAACCTCACCCTTTATCCTCCAGTTCGGCCAAGTCTAGAGGCTGAAACTTCCCTTTGGATAGAGCAGGAGGAGGAGAAGGATGTTCAGCCATTATGAACTATAGGAAGGGCCTTAACTTTTAAAAATGAAACAGAAGATGATACTATTAGTAATTTCATTAGTGAACCCACTTCAATGAATAGAGAGGTCTATCAAATTCTGAACACTACCCTGGGCAAGGAAGAACAAGAAAATCTTATGGAAGAAGCCTTAGTTGGTGACACAAACATAATCCCGGTTTTGAAAAATTCAGAAAGTATTCCTATTGAGGTAGAGCCTGGACGAACTTTGAATATTAATCCTAGTCTCTCCTTAGAGGAACAGAAATGCCTGGTCAGCCTCTTGAAAGAACATAAGGGGGTGTTTTCCTAGGAGTATACAGATATGAGGGGTATTCCCTTTAATCTGTGCACCCATCATATTTATATCAAAAGTGACTCTCGGCCTATGTGTCAACCCCAATGACGCATGAACCCCAACCTAAGGGATATAGTGAAGGAAGAGATCCAGAAACTTTTGGAAGCAGGATTTATATATCCTATTTCAGATAGTGAGTGGGTTTCTCCACTCGTAATTATGCCCAAGAAAAATGGCAAATGGAGGGTTTGTGTGGATTATAGGGAACTAAACAAAGCCACTCAAAAGGATCATTTTCCTTTGCCCTTCATTGACCAAGTACTTGATACCCTATCAGGGAAGAGGTTCTTCTCCTTCCTAGATGGCTTCAGTGGATACAACCAAATTTAGATTGCTCCTGAGGATCAGGATAAAACCACCTTCACTTGTCCCTGGGGAACATTTGCCTACAGAGTGCTCCCCTTTGGTTTATGTAACGCACCAGCAACGTTTCAAAGAGCTGTAATTGGAATATTCTCTGAATTAGTCAATGATAGTATGGAAATCTTCATGGATGATTTTACTCCCTATGGCAGGGATTTTGAGGAAGCACTGGAAAATTTAAAGAAGGTTTTAATTCGCTGTGAACAGACTCAGCTCTCATTAAGCACTGAAAAGTGCCATATGATGATGAGTGAGGGGGTGGTATTAGGGCATTTTATCTCTTCCAATGGCATTCAGGTAGACCCTGCAAAAATCAAGGTGATAAATAATATACCTACCCCTTCAACTCAGAAAGAGGTGCGAAGTTTTCTGGGACATGCTGGATATTATCGAAGGTTTGTAGAAAATTTCTCCAAAATGGCTTCTCCTTTGTTCTCTCTGTTAATGAAGGATGCATAGTTTGTGTGGAATATAGCATGCCAGACAACATTTGATGAGCTTAAAGAGAAGCTGTCCACAGCTCCCATCTTACGGGGACCTAACTAGACCCAGCCCTTCCATATTTCTTCAGATGCCTCTGACACTGCCATTGGGGCAGTATTAGGACAGCAAGATGGTCAAGTACCTTATGCCATCTACTATGTTAGTAAAAACATGGCCCCTGCTGAACTTAATTATACTGTTACTGAAAAAGAATTCCTAGCTATTGTTTACTCTATCAATAAATTTCGACATTATATCACTGGGTATCCTACGTTTGTGCACACTGACCACTCTGCCATTAAATATTTAATGAACAAACCTGTTACCAATGCCAGAGTGACCAGATGGCTTTTTTTATTACAGGAATTTGATATCACCATTATAGATAAACCTGGAAAAGAAAATGTCGTTGCTGATTTTTTATCCCGTCTTACTAACAGTGATGATAGTTTTCCTGTTGAGGAATCTTTTCCAGATGAACATCTATTCGCACTTTCAGCTCACTCTCCCTGGTATGCAGACATCGCTAATTATTTGGTTGCAGGGAAGCTCCCACCACATATGTCTAAACGAGAAAAAAAGAAAAATCATTTAGCAGAGTGCCAGGTATTGTTGGCTAAATGGTCATCTCTTTTACACAGGACCAGATCTTGAGATTAGGAGATGTGTAAGAGAAGACGAGATGTTTCCCACACTGAAGGCCTGTCATGATGACCCTTGCGAAAGGCACTTTGCAGACAAAAGAACAGGGCATAAAGCAATGCGGATGGGATACTATTGGCCGACTTTGTTCAAGGACGCTAAAAGGTATGTTCAATCCTGTGACAGCTGCCAAAGGATGGGCCAGCCTAATAAAATAGATCAGATGCCTCTACAACCTCAGGTAGTAGTTGAACCTTTTGATAGATGGGCACTGGACTTTGTTGTCCCTATCAGTCCTCCTTCCAGACATAAAATGTACATTCTGGTTTGTACTGATTATATGACCAAATGGGTGGAGGCTGTAGCTTTGGCTAAGGCTAACGACCAGGCGGTGATGGATTTTCTGTACAGTGAAATTTTTACCCGCTTTGGGGTACCAAAGGAAGTGGTTACCGATGGGGGACCGCAATTTATGTCACGCCAATTCGAATCCTTGCTCCGGAAGTATCATGTGCAGCATAGGGTGGCTTCACCTTACCACCCCCAAGCCAATGGTCAGGTGGAGAGTACCAATAAAGTTATCGAAGACATCCTGACCAAAGCAGTTAAGAGTCATCGAAAGGATTGGGCTGACAGGCTTCCGGAAGCACTGTGGGCATATCGCACGACTTGGCACTGCACTACAGGTTTTTCTCCATACGATTTAGTGTATGGAAAGAGTGCCATATTTCCAATTGAGTTTGAGATTAAAACCCTGAAGACAGCCACCAAAATGAATATGGATGTAACAGAAGCCCAGAGGAGAAGATTGAATCAATTAATTGAATTGGATGAGAAGCGGTTAGCTGTAGTGGACCAGACTTTGTTGCTTCAGCAACAGAGATCCAATTGGCATGACCGATTTATAAAAAAGAAAGTCTTCAGCGAGGGAGACTGGGCGTTACTCTATGACTCCAGATTCAAAAGGGATTTTAAAGGTAAATTACGTACAAGGTGGCTCGGTCCATACTTGGTTGATAGGGTCTTTGACAACGGCACTGCCTGTCTGGTGACCATTGATGATAACCGCATACCATTACTTGTTAATGGCCACAGACTGCGACTGTATCGTAAGCCTATTTTGAAAGACGCATTCATTTCGCAAATCGCCCCCGATCTAGAGTATCAGCTGACACCAGGGCAGGAACTTCTCTCTGCCTCTGCCGACCCTTGAACTGTAAAATTGCGCTTTGAATCACTGTACATAAATAAAAAAATTTCCTACTGTAGCGTATAATTATTTGTTTTCCTTTTGCATTTGATCTTTTCGTTCATTGTTGTTTTTCAAGAATTTGCAGGGTAGTGCCAAGAGAATGACCAGATTGGGCCTGTCGAACGGGAGTCATCTTCCTCTGCTTCCCTGCGCTGCATTTCCCTTTTTCCTCAAAATAAATTTCCCGGCGGCTGCAACATCTTTCCCGGCGGCTGCAACATATTTCCCGGTGGCTGCGACATCTTTCTCCAGCAGCTGTGACCTTATTTTGCGGCAGCCGTAACCCTTTCCCAATGACCAAAAAATCCTTTTTCCCAGTAGCCGTAACCCATTTCCCGGTGGCTGCAACATATTTTCCCGGTAGCCGTAACCCATTTCCCGGCAGCTGCAACATATTTTCCGGCAGCCGAACCCATTTGCCGGCGGCTGCAACATATTTGTCAATGGCTATGACATATTTTCCGAGGGCCGACAAACTTTTCCCTGGCAGCCGTGAGTTTTCCTGCTACCGCCAATTTTTTTTCCCGACGCCGTGAACCATTCTCGGCGGTTGCAACATCTTCTTCGCCGGCTGCAATATCATTCTTGGCAGCTACAATTCCACTCCATTTGGTGGCCATTTTTCAGCATTAAGCACCGTTTCTTAAAACCTGCGGTGGTAACTCCTGTGTTAACAAAAGAAATTGCTTCCACTACCAGATATGGCTCCAATTTACTCCACTCGTGCCGGCCAACTCGGAATAATTCCGACCCCGACGACACGATGGTTTCTATTTCACTGGTGGACGACATTATGGCGTTATCCGTGTCATTATGATCCAATTAATAACTCTGCACGAGCTCGGCGTTGCAGCGTCAGCATTCGCACGTTCCACCATTCTCCGCAGGCTATCCGACGCACCATCTCATGAGGTATGGCTTTGATTTTCACGTGATTAAGTATTGATATGATTAATGATATCAGTCATACCTTCGTACGTACCACCATTATGGCCTAATTAACCTTTTCCCTCATCTGACGTAAAAACTAATAACCGCCACCTTCCCCAATTCGGCATAACAATTTCGACCCTCCCTTTGTGCTAAACTTTCCAAATTTTCCATTTTTCTTAACATCTCCGCTCAGCGACTCGTGCATCCTCTACACTGCAACCTTCATTTTTGGACTCTGTAACTCTGCAGCCAGGATTATGGCGATCACAGCTCGCCATGAACCTTTGGATACACAGGAGCTTAGGAAAAATCCCGTAGTTCTATCCATCTTTCAAGCTGCCGGCTAGCTCGAGTTCTTTGAGCGACTGGATGGCTTTAACCGGGAAGCAGCCCTGTAATTTGCCTTAAACCTCACAGATACTCACTCTGAGGTGTGGGGGCTACGCATAGAAGTCTCCGAAGCCATTATATCCGAGGTTACTGCTATCCCGCAGGTGGGAAAGGCATGGTTTGGACGACGAGTTCCCGCAACGAGCGCATGGGAAGCATTTTTACGCAAGGGGGAGCAAGTTCAGTCATCCAGAAGAGGGATTGCACTATCTTCATTGCTGCGGCCATGGGATCAGGTTGTTGTCTTCCTCAAAAAGTACATCACTTGTGAAGGTAGGTACCAAACTGTTTATAATTCTGACCTGCCTTTACTTTCTCATCTCCGCCATGGCATTTTATTGAACATCCCATACTATTTGCTCCATGACCTGCGTCATATGGCGGCGTTTGTCCAAGCCGCTAAGCACCCATTTGCCTCCCTAACCCACCATGGTCTCATCAAGTTGATAATCTCAAGAACCCTTGTTCAGCATAATATAACTTGGGAACAATTCACTGTCCGAGCTTAGGAACCAGATCCCTTGTTGGGTGTCCAGATAGAACAGGAACAGGTTCTGCCACAACAGGAGGACCGAAGTTCCTCCAATATAGTTGGGGGGGGGGGATGAAACTATATTAGAAGAAGCACAACCAGAGGCACAAGTAGAGCAATTGGAGGAGAGTATACATAAAAACCTTGTGGAGAACATAGACAATAGGATAGCTCTGCCAGCAGAAGGTGAAACTGGAGCAGCACCAAGTGCTGCGACAGTTGAACCTGAAGATGACAGAGCTGGGGCAACTAAAGAAAATATCGAGCCAGTAACTATTGAATCCTCATCTGAATGGGAAGGAGGAACCTTAATTGTGGAAGAACAGCCTGAGGAGCAAGAAAATATTCCCTCGACCTCAGCGGTGAAACCCGACATCCCAGCTCCACAAAAGAAAACACCACAGAGGAGAAAGAAAAGATCAATTCATGAATTTAACATAACTTTTCCTATCAGAAGGAAAAGAACTAAAATAGCTGCAACAGCAGAGGCAGCCAGAAAAATATGGGAAACCCTAGAAGCATAGGTTGAGTTCCCAATCCTTACACCAAGGCCAAAGGATGCTCCACAAAGGCCAATTGAGGAAGAACCTAGCATTGAAGGACTTTTAGAAGAAAACACATTATTAAAGGAGGAAGTCCAAGTACTTCGAAGGGAAGTGGAGACATGGAAGGAAACCTGTAGAAAACAAGGTGAGAAGAAAATGTATACATTGGTGGAGGCTGCAGACCAGTTGGAGGGATTGAACTCTACCGAGCCTGGAAAGGAAGATGAGTGTTTGATCTGCCCTACCTATGGGGAAATCTTCACAGAGACAGGCCACAATATTATAATGCGTACCTGCACAGTACCACAGTCAGCACCCACAATAGAGGAAAATGTAGAAAAATAAGATGCTGCCACACAAGAACCAGCTTCTTTAAACATCCTTGTTGAAGTTGCCACTAATTCTGTGGCGAAGGAGAAAAAGGATGAAATCATGCATGATGTCAGGGAAAAATATTGCACTATAACCCCATAATTCTCCCAGGACATAGAGATTATAGAAGCCGAGCCACAAGCGCAGGGCATTGATAAATTTGAATAGGGGGCTGCAACACAAGAACCAGCAAACCTGAATATACTTGTCCAGTCGGCTGAACAAGTGGGAGAAGAACCTGGAATGGAGGACACTCTGGAACTAAATGAAGAGCTTTGCACTGTAACCCCAGAATTTCCCCATGATGCAGAGCTCATAGAAGAAGAATTGCAACAGCAGGAGGATGAAGAGGTAAGCAAGGATGTTGTTACACAAGAGCCAACATCCTTGGGAGTTGTAGCAGGGGTTCCTGAAATTCGATTAGAAGATAACCCCGGGATGGATATCATACCCGATACACAGTGGAGCGAGGATGAACAAGCCTCAAGTGACACTGAGATCCTTGAAGAAGAGCTGCACGAAGGGGAAGATATTCAATCTCATAGGCAGGAGAACAAAGAAGACACTGTTGCACAAGAACCAGTGTCTCTAAGAGTAATGAATGTATCTGCTGAAGAGAACCCAAGGGATGTTGCTGTTACACAAGAACCAGCAACACAAGAATTGAATTCAGAAATGCAGGTTGACCAGGAGGAAGACACTGTCACACAAGAAGCAGTGTCTCAAAAAGCCATGGATGCAGCTGTTGATGTTGTTGTTACACACGAACCAGCAACACAAGAAATGCAGGTTGACCAGGAGGAAGACACTGTCACACAAGAACCAGTGTCTCAACAAGCCATGAACACAACCGTAGAAGGTAATCCAGGGGATGTTGCTGCCACACAAGAACCAGCAACACAAGAATTAAATTCAGAAATGTAGGTTGACCAGGGAGAAGACACTGTCACACAAGAACCAGTGTCTCAACAAGCCATGAACACAGGTGTAGAAGGTAATCCAGGGGATGTTGCTGCCACACAAGAACCAGCAACACAAGAATTAAATTCAGAAATGCAGGTTGACCAGGGAGAAGACACTGTCACACAAGAACCAGTGTCTCAACAAGCCATGAACACAGCCGTGGAAGGTAATCCAGGGGATGTTGCTATTACACAAGAACCAGCAACTCTTATAGAAAACTTAGATGTGCTGGAGGAGACTGTCCCACAAGAACCAGTACTTCTCCCTCTCAAAAATTTTATTGATTTGGATTCAGAGCAAGAAGAGAATTATAAAAAGGAAATTTTAAACCTCACAGCAGAAGTCTCAGCCCTGAGACTGGAAGTGACCAAATGGAAAATTTAGGTGGAAGAAAACCAGAAAAAGATGATTGCTTTGAGTGAGCACAGAAGAATTATTAGAGCACTGGAAGAGCAGGGGGTCGAAGAACGTATGGCCCACAGAGTTCAGGTAGAGGAGCTGTAGAACAAGATGAGAGAATTGAAAAAGTTTCAATCCATGCAGAAGGAGAAGGAGCAGATGTATGCCCTATCTCGAGAACTCATGGGCACTAGGAAGCCCTCTTCCTCTTATCCAGTATTTCTCTTCGAGCAGTTTGTCTGGTTTAAATTAAAGGCTGTACAGGAGGGGAGGTCATTTGAAATCACAACCTCAGAAAAGTTTTTGGAGACATTCTTTGGAAGTAATTTTGAGGAGCAGAACTTACTGTGTGAATTATACTTGCACGAGATGGCTTGCCCTTTGGATCGCCACTCAAATCCTATTCCATTTGTAGGGGATGTTCAGCTAAGAGCCTTTTCCTCTTTTGTGAGCAATCACGTTCAGTGGGAAAGGTCTTTTCAGACCTTTTCCCACAATGAAGCCCACACTAATTTATGGATTCGAAGTGAGCCCCAGAATCCTGGCATTCTTTTGGCATGGTACAAAATTTTTCTTTCCAGTCCTTCCCAGGAACAACATATCATGAAACTACAGGAAGAGGCAATCTCCACTTGTACCAAATCCATTTCCAAGAAGCAGCAGGTTGCATTGGAAGGTAGCAATCACAGATGGAAAGCTGCCTCCTCTGCACTTAGAAACCGGGATCCCTACTGCTTTAAGAATTTTAAACATGCACTCTCTAGAGTTAAGGGTTATGTGGGAATTATGAAGGAATGTGGAGTTAACTGGATGGGTTTGAAATTTAAATTTCCTCTTATTTGGTGGCTAGAAAAACCATACAACATGGATTTTTCCTTGACCAGGGTAGAGGAGCAGAGATGTTGGCAGTACTGGGTTATTCACAGAGGCTTTCTGAAGACAGATGAGGAACCTGAGTTTCCTTACAATTTTTCCTCCCTCCATGAATAGAGCTCAATGCAGGACTCGAACTCCGAATGATGCAGGTTGTTGCATGAGGACATGCAACAAGGTAGTTGGGGGGAGATGTTGAGTCTAAAATTGGTCCCTTTTTAACCATTCTTAATCACCTTTTCTTCCCTTGTTTTACACCGTTCAACATGCCAATCAGACCTGTTTTCCTCACTTTATTCCCTAAATTGCCAAGGTAATATTGATTATTGTTTTATCTTATTAATGCTTATGATTGTGACAATTAAGGCTGTGTATCTCTCAAAATTGTGCTAATATGTTGTGATTTATGAAGGCAGTTTGAGATAAGTGGATG
>LPNX010000036.1:80123-108951 GCA_001517045.1 Pseudotsuga menziesii | reverse complement strand
CTGGCAACAATGGACTATAATTTCGATGCTCTCAATTTTCTCTTATGCTTTCAATGTACCAATGGGTTCCTTATATAGTTCTTCAAAGGGGTACTGAAGGGTTGAATCCGTGCGATATCAAGGCATATGGAAGGCTAGGAGTCATATGAGTCGGATCCAAGTCAAGGAACAGTCCAAAAGGATTTGGATTTATGTACACATCCCGATGTACGCGACTATCGAGGGAATACCCGCGTATGTACGCGGTTATCGGGGAAAAAGCCGCGTATATCAATATTATAATGTTTTTAGGGATGATCAAGGTGACATCAAAAGATATAAAGTGGTCCAAAGGGGCTAATGAGTCTGCAGCGGGACAAGGGAAGGCCATACAATGTGTGATTCACCTAGTGTGGTGAAATCCGCTATAACAGTGGACTACAGGTGGATGAGGGCTGAACAAATATCAAAGAAAGGGATATTCACTGCTTAAAAGGACCCTCAGCCCGATCATCAATGAAGGCACGTGGTTTTAATGTAATACCCTAGACCGAGCTATGACAGTGCAGCTGCAATAGAACACGCTACATCGCTGTTCAAATATAATCGTGATTTGAAGAGATCGCTACTCCTGGGCAAGTCAACAGCCTTCCCCCCTTTTCCATGTCATTATCATACCACGTTTTGTAACAGTCAGTATATTTAGGGTGCCTAAAGATCAGAGATCTTCATGGTTTCCCTTTAATAGGATCAAAGGTTATGATTTGCATGTATAAATAGGAGAAGTTGTTTCGACCCAGGGGGTTGGAATATAGATAATCCATTCATTGTATTGACAGCGGAAGCAACCTGTAATCATTCTTTCTTTTAATACAAGGAGTTACCTCTGATTTAAGGGAGCTGTGCATTGTTCATCCAGCGTCTCTGTGTGAAGGTTGGGCTCGCCTTCCGCAGAGATTGCTGAGTTAAAGTAGGATTTCTGAATTCATGGTTGTGTAATGCTTTGTTGATCATATTTCCTTTGTACGCAGCAGTAGTGTGGGTTTACAGTATAGTTGGGATCCCATTTTCTTAAAGATTGGTAATTGGCGCAGAGTGACAGTTGATTGAATAGATAACTTCCTTTATGCAATTTGAGTGGTAGTTGTACGCAGCTTGGTTCATCCTGTAGTTTCAGTTGTTATCCTATGAATCCATGCAATTTATCTTTCCTGTTATGATTGTTGATTTTCATTGCTGCAAGTCAATTCCTTCGAATAGCTGAACTTAATCCTTTGCCATTGAATTTCTAGATTAATATTTAATTTATGTTTATGATTTTCAAGAGTAAGTAGATTGAATGGGCAGTTTAATTGTTCTGAGTTGTGAATAGGATTTCCTTTCTATCTGCAATTGCTATTTGCATCGTAGATCATTTTTCTGAGTTACAGGTAATTGAATTTGTAGTGTTTAGAAGATGAAGAGGATTGCACAGATTCTGGGGATGAACATAGTTATTAGAGGATAAGAGTATTCAATTACATTGATTTGGTGTTTAACGCATATACTGTGCATTTATCCTTTGAAATAAAAGACTTTCTCGGGTTGACAATAAATCTCGTATGCTCTGTGTGTGTTGATAATAATCTATCTGCATATAGGGTGCTCGATAGTGCGCCTACAAAGGATCAAGAAGGATCGAAGTATTGTTTCAAAGGATTGAAATGATCGAAGTGGTGCTACAAAGGATTGAAAGGATCGAAGTGCTACAAAGGATATAGAAGATTGAAGTGCTACTACAAAGGATCGATAAGATCGAAGTACTGCTGCAAAGGATCATAATATCAAAGTGCTGCTATGAAGGATCGAAAGGTCAAAGCGTTGTTGCAAAAGGATCAAGTGGTCGTGTGATGCAGAAGATGAAGAAATTGAAGATTAACTGTTCTAGTTACTAATTGTGAAAAATTCCTATGATGTTGTTGCAGCTGCAACTTTTTCCCAAATTTTTTAAAAATTTTGGACCCTCCTTTTGATTTTATCTAGCCCAAGTTTGTTTAATATTTTTAAACCTTTCCTAGATGTCCATTTTTCTCCGCTTGAGAAGTTGATTCTCGGAAGCTCAGTCGACTATTTTTTATTGCCATTTCAAGGGTTGCATGATGTAATACTATCATTATTTTTGCCGACACCGTGGAAACCATGGAGTCTTGGTTTTATTTGAGCGCTTAACTTTGATTTGTTTTCGATGATTTTTTGCTGTTAGAAGTTTCTTAAAGTTTGAATCGGGGTGGTATTTCTCTACACAGCCGCTGTTGCGAAGCATAAGTAATGAACGTCCCGATGGACAGTTCTTATTTTCATTGATGCACCTTTATCTGTTGTTTTTGCACTGTCGATGATTTTATTTTTATCGCTGTCAGAGCATTACTCTTCTAAGTCACCGTCATTTCGGAGGGCAGATGGCAAACGTTCCGATGGATTAGTTCTTCTGCTTTCCGATTCTGTGGTTTATTGCTTTTCATTATTTTTGTTTTCTCTTCGCTATCGGAATGATTTATGACTTTCATTGGAATTCATAGTTTGATTTTTTTCCGCCGTTGCGGCTCCTTAGTGAACTAACCATCCGACATATAGTTGTTCCATTTGCTGATGGTTAGTTTTGATTTTCGCCGATGCCTGGTTTTATTGATCAAACCTTTAACTTTGCGATGTTTTTTTTTTCACTATCGAAGCGGTGTTGATGATTGATCGGAGGGCTACTCCTTTGTGTTTCCGACACGGCAACAGCGTTAAGCTTTAACTCACCGATCTGTAGTCCTTAATCCTTCCAATCGCTGATGATTTTCATTTGATCGTGGAAGCCGTAGTCTGATTGTCTTCTGCCGTTGCGGCTGTGTAGTACACTATCTCTCTGAAGTTTAGTTGATTTATCTGCTGTCACACTACTAGTTAGTCCTTCGAGCTTCTGATCATCGATGTTTTCAGTTCGTTGCGGAGCCCATAGTTTGTCTGTCACCCACCATTGTGGCTCCTTAGTGAACTAGTCGTCCGATGCTATAGTGGTTTTGACCACAAATTGAGGTTTTTCCCGTCGTATTTTTCACCGGAAGGTATATATACTAGGGTGGGGTATTTGTTTATTATTATATTGGTTGAAAACTTGCATTTTGTCTATCCCTGATGAGTCGAAATGTACCAATGTGCTTAGCTATCAGTATTTTTTTCATTTGGAGCACTATCGTGGAAGTTTCGGACCTTCACGTCGACTGCACAGCTTGCTTGCAAGGTAGGCCAACCATATTTTCTCCTTCTGTTTGATTTTATTGGTCATTTTGGGAACTAGAGTCTTCCTCTGGCTAGGTTTTCCCACCATTCTGTAGTTAGCCGTCCAAAATGATTTTTGATCCTTGTGGCGTGAGGAATCAGTTAGCTTAACAGTTTTGGCGGTGGGGTTTTTCTTGAGCCTGGTTTTGAGCCATTATGGAAGTTCAATCCCAGTCAAAAAGGTTTGGGTAGTTTGTGCAGACAAGCATTACACTGTCTACACCAACTTTTGCAGGATTTTTTATTTATCGTCTGGGGAATTTTCATTTTTCATAGGCGCTTACCCTAGTTTCGTGGAACGGGGAGGGGGTTTTCAACATTTTGGTTGAGCTAGGGATTTCCCCATTTTATTTACAATTTGATTGGGTGGTTCATTTTATGCAAGGAGTTTGAATTCCATTCAATTTAGCTGATACATTTGCTATTAGGGTCATGCTTTAGTTGCAGACGGACTTAGAATTTTTTAGACCCAACTTGCAGAAGTTCCCTTTGCCTGTCATTTTCTATTATGCATTAATATTCTGATAGTTTATTTGAGAATGCATATGGAAGAGGTAAATGGTTTGATTCAATTTTTCTTCATTCTTAGAATGCTAACTAAAAGCTCCAATGGTTTAAGAACATGTTTGGTTTATGACAGGGTAACTTCTTCAAAGGAGATATGTCTAAAAGAGAAAAGAAGAAGGCCCCTGTTGCTGAGGGAGAACCAGATGTGGAAATCATTACCAAGGTGGAATACATATACAAGGATACCAGAGCCACCACTGCAGTAGAGTCAGATTACAAGTGGGGTGAAATATACTAGATGATTGCAAATCAAAATGTGCCTAATGCAGGGTTCGAAGAATTGACTATATATGCAAACATCGAGAAATCTGCTCTTATGAAAGTGGCCAAAAGACTTGATTTGTTCCTGTGCTCAGAAGTGATTGGTTGGATTCTTCCTAGGGCAGATGTTACTACTATGATCCTGGAAAACACTGCCAAACAGGGCTATGCTGCATACAGTCATGCTTATGTCTCAATGGCATATCACCTACTTCCTACTCAAGTCTACTTAACCGAAAGTTGGTTGAAAAAGATAAATTTGGACCTAGTTGAAATAGTCAAAAGGATGATGATACCTGGGAAGAACTTTCAAACCAGGCCATCAGGGAAATATGAAATAGCCACTCTTCGGACCCCTTATAGATTCATCGCACTTATGTTGAATAGAGTTTTTGGGAGAGCTCATGGAAAAAGCTTCAAATTGGGATGGATACCAATTATTTCCATGTGGACACTCAGGGGACCATATTCAACTGGGAAAACATAGTGTCCAATAGCCTCTCAGCCTGCATATCTTCAGCTTTGGTGGGGGGGGGGGTGTCACAGAAAAAGTCAGAGTTCTACATGAGCTCTATCTTAGTGGACTGTATATTATGTACCCAGCCATTTCCAGCCTTGAGGTGTAACTAGGATAGGGACAGAACCCCTGTATACGTTGCATACAAACTATTTTGGGCACACAAATATTCTAGCCACTACAAATAGATATGTGAACATTTCATTATGCCTTTGTACACTTTGATATTCTTGATAGAATGCAACTACATGTCCAAGGAGGCATTCAAATTCATTGAAGAACATGGGAGTTACTATTTGACAGAAGAGGGAATGTACATCAGAATGTATGGTGGCTCTAGGGCACCTTCTCTACTCCCCAAATATACCACTGATTATGTGTTACATAAGGAAGCAGTCAGGCAGGTATACATTGATGGTGTTGGAAGATTCTTAATTGAACATAAGAAGGAAACATATCCTGCCATACCTTTCAAGCTGGGAAGTTATAAGTTTACAAAAGTTAAATAGACTGCAAAAATCGTTCAGGAACTGGAGCACTTTCATTTTGGTGAAATGAACTTCCACAGCAATGACTCCCAAAATAAGGTTGTAGCTCATTACAAAGAAGCAAATGTTCATTTTGAATATACAAATTTCTAGGACAAGGATGAAGAAATCTTCAGAAATGCAAAGAATATGACTACATTGAAGAAGAGATTTAAGCATAAGATCACCATTGTAGGTGGAAAGGGGAAAACCACAAAGAAGACAGCTAAAGAAGAAGAGGCTAGAAAAAGAGAAGAAGATGTTAGAAGGCTATCACAAGAGGTGGAAGGTTGGCTAAATCATGAAGAAGAAGAAAGAAACAGGGCTAGAGAGGAAGCAACAAAGGAGGAAGAGGAGGAATTCAAGAATACTGTGAAGAAAATGAGAGGAGCATGTGCTGAGTACTGCAGAAGGGTATTATTCACCTACAACAAATGCCAAGTTGCTGCAGAACAAAGACTGGATGCAATACTAGAACATGAGTTGTTCATAGAACAACTACAGAGCAGGTACCAGGAAGATGAACAGAAGATCCAACATGTCAAGGATCTAGATGAGCAGATCCTGAAGAATGCAGTGACTCATAAAGCAGTCAACATCCATTTACTTTAAGATCAGCTACACTTGTGTCCAGCAAGAATAGAGGTGGTAAAGAATCAGGCTGCAAAGTATGAGATCAACATTCGTTTTCCTGAACCCTCAGATTTTGAAAGCATAGCCGTAGAGGCCTAGGTGTGGAAAAAATTTATTAATGATCAAGCGGGTCTTTCTTCATAAAAATTCTCTATTAAATTTTGTTTAAATGTAATATATTGTATAATGTAGGAGCACTCACTACAAACCAAAAAATTTGGGATTGAAACATTGGGGAAGCCCAAAAGTCATTTTGGGGGCAGTCCAAAAGTTTTTCCTTTCTGTATAAGTAAAGGAGAGTTAGATAGAGATAGGGACTTTTTCCCAGACAGATTTGTGAGAGCATGTTGTAAGAAGAAATTTTTCCTTTTGCAATAAGAATTACAAGTTTCCTGTTGGAGAAAGCTTGGTGGAATTTTTCAAATGTTGTGCCATGGATTTGTTGAATGTGAACTATTTTGTTTTCAGCTTGTGTCCATTAACTGTGAGATCATTATAACTCTTTGAACCTATGTTCTTGTTATGAATTTGCTCTAGTTTATTCTATCAAATTTACACTATGAGTAATGAAGTATTTTCATAAACAATAAGCTATCTTGTTGTTCATTCTTCTATTAATGTTCATGTGTTTTGAAATAAGTAAAAGCTATCTGTGATTTTTCTTAATGAATGCACAGAAATACATTACTCATTGATAAATGTTAAGCTTTCTCCCTAGGGATAGGTTAGATAGTTAGTTTTATTTTCTTGCTATGTGTGATTTAGATACGAGAGAGTTAAGACGAGAGGTAAGAACCTGAGCATCACATTGTGACCACTCCTCATATTCTCTATCAATCTGCATTTTTAGATAGGCACTTGTACATCATACTTAAACATAAAAAACCAAAAAATTAACACGGTGGACTGGGCCATAAACCGGATGGATTCCCCATATCAAATAGTAACGGGCTAGTTGGGAATGTTTAATGAGGAGAATCCCTAACTATTGTTACCTACGAATTTCCAGGCCTCAAGAGTTTTTGGTGCTAGAAGGAGGGCCGCCAATGCATGGATGGCCGAGGAAACCCATTTCCTCGAAATTATTCTCCCGGTAATAGTTTTGAGAGCAGTTTGTTTCACAATCCAATTCTTGAAGAGAAGGGTAAAGGGCTTTTGTATCCTGTCGATAACGAAGTAGTTAACGATTTGAGAAGAATTACTCCATATTATGTGAAGAAGATTGGAGGATTACCAATTATTCCTGTCTTACCCAGAAGAGAATATCGGAAGAAAGACCGCCCTATATTGGAAGACGCAGTGTTGGTTGAAGATTTTGAAGAATTGGTAGAAACAACCTTACAGGAAGTTGTTCAGCCTCTAAATCAGTTGGGCCCAGATACACCTTACTGTTCACCTGTTCATATGCCTGTTCATTCACCACCTCACTCTCCACTTAAAATCATGGCAAATGTAAACGCAAATCAGCCACCCAACCCACCAAATCCACCACCTGCTTGGAGGGCTAGGTCACCTTTAAACCTGGCACCCCCTTTGCATGATTTTCCTCAAGCTTTTGAGAAAATGTTGCCTAATTTTGACCCAAGTGAAATGATTTTGGTATATGATCATTTGCAAACCTTTTACTTGGCTATAGAAGGACTACGGGCTGGAGAACATGAAGATGTAGTCTGTAGATTGTTTCCACATACCCTAAAAGGAGCAGCAACCTCATGGTATTTTGCTTTGCCTGCGAATTCAATCATAGACTGGGACACATTTGAAATAATATGTAGGAGTAAATATGCTGTCCATAAAACTCATGCAGCTCTAATGAAAGGGTTATGCACTTCAAAGAAAGAAAGAACAGAAACAGTACATAGTTTCACTCAAAGGTTTGTTGCTTATCTTAAAAAAAAATCTGCAGCTGATAAGCCCTCTGATAAATTTCTGATTGAATACTATACTTCAGCTCTAGGGCCTGAATTGGCCATGTTTTCCAAATGTCAGTCAAGCCTACATTGTCAGAAACTTATGAAGAAGCTAAGAGAGTAGAAGTTGAAAAAGAGAGCATAGAAGATTATCCTTAGCAGTCGGGAGAAAAAACTTTTGGTAAAAAGTCTTTATTACTAACTAATCCTAAGGATGAGCAATCACATGAATTTGACAGAATGTTGAAAATGATGTAGAAGCTATATAACAGAGTGATAGATTTGGAAAAAGAAAAGGAGGCTCATAAAACATACAAGCCTTATTATAAAAGGAGAGAAGACAACAATCAATCTAATCCTCCCCCACACAGTCCCGCATCAATGAATTTAACTGAGGTAGGTATGGATCATTTTTGCACCTTTCATTAGCAGCCTCATTCTGAAAAAAAATTCCCTCAATGGATTAATTCGATGACATTAGTAATGAATCAACTATTGGACTCTAAACTAACAGAAACTGATAATGAGGAAGAAAAAAATAATCAACCCATAGAAAAAAAAGAAGAGGATGCTCTAGTTTTATGGGACTGTGTCTCAATGTTTGATACTGAAGAAAAAGGTTATCTAAAATAGGAGGAGATATCAGAAACAAATGTGACAACAAGAAGTCAAGGTTTGTTAAATAAACACAATTCCATACTCCTGAAAATTAAGAGACTTCAAGAGAATGTAAAGAAAATTAAGAAGAACAACACAGATGATGAAATACCTGAATTTACCATTACCAGTCAAGAGTCGAAACACGTCAACATGCCTATTAAGCTTATTGAATACAAAGTTGATAATTCAAGGAAAATATCAAAGCACCTGAGATGGGGTACAATATTGTGGAGGACATTAAAAGGGCTAAGGCAAATGTTTCGTTATTTGAAATGTGTAATGTACCTCAACAGAAAGAAATATTGTTAAAATCACTTGAAGTACCAAGAAAATATCTTCCCACTAACAACCAACCTATAGAATAAATTGTTGAAGCAAGTGTGGGAGGTAAGGCTAGGTTTAAAACCCCACCATTCCTTTTGAATTTTGAGATTTTAAACCATAATGTGCACAATTGTTTAGTAGACTCAGGGTCAGCAGTCAATGTTATGCCACTGTCAGTCTGCAAGAAGATCAATGGACAACCTAAACCAACTACCTGGAAATTTACTCAACTAGATAGGACCAATGTGAAAGTAGTCAGAGAAATGGAAGATGTTTCGATTCGCTTATCTGCAAATGAAAAGATATGTCAGTACATTGATATTGTAGTAGCAGACATACCTGATGTTTATGGACTTGTTTTGAATCGAGACTGGTCAGTAAGGCTAAATGGGTATTTCGCATTAGATTCATCACATCTGTGGTTGCCTCATAAGGGAAGTCCAAATCAGATAAAAATATTAAGAGAGCCCCACATGAAGCACAATGTTACTCAATTGGAAGAAAAAAATGAACCAGTGAATTTTGTGTTGGGAAATTATCTAATTGAGCTAGAACCAGGAAACTACCAAGTGGAAGAAGCTAGCAGTACACCAGACACCCATCCGGATCTCCTTCGATTTTCATGGGATGATGAGATTGATTGTAAAATAGTTAATGTAGTTTTTTATTCAAGTACAGCAGGATTAGATCATGGGTAGGCCTTTTCAGTCAATCCTAGCCCCTCAACTTACAAGTTTCCAGATTTATAGGGGTGGGTAGAGAACTGGCCAGTTAGTGGTTTAGTTCTCGAACTTTATTTTTCTTGGTTTTTACTTCTTGATTATCTTGTACATAAATAAACTGATTTGGTTGTTTTTTATTTATTTTATTTATGTTTGTTTCTAGTTAGTTTTTTATTGATTTCAATAAAAGAAGCAAACTTTTGGTTGCATGGAGAGCATCAAAATTATGGATTAACTAAAATCCTTGGTTATAAGACTATGTACTATTGATTTATCTGAAAGAATTTATTCTAGTTTAGCAGTTTTCCTAAATGGCTATGAACACATTGAAGTCCTAATTAATCCTTGTAAAATAAATCAGGATCAAAAGGTTTGGAATACTATTTCAAGGCTCCACCCATGTCACATTTAAAAATGTCCTAGGGGGTGATAGAAAAAGACCCATGGAAAGGAAGTACGGTAAACAATATATTATATATAAATGATCCCATGCCAAGAATTGAAAGCCAAAAGGAAAATAAGAGTCAAAAAACTCCTAAGAAAGAAATATGTATCAAAACAAAGTACTGAACCAAATGAGTACAAAATTGCCAAAGTTCTTCTTTGTCTGTGAGTTGAAAATTAAATACATCTCTCACACAAAAGGAAACTATGGATAGAGGTGCCTGAATAAAAAATTCAGAAAGAAAGGCATGCAGGAGGACTCAGAAAAGGACAAAAAAGTCCAAAACACAAAAGTGAAAAATGGCATGGGAATGAGGAACAAACAAATATTTATGTTTACCATATGTTACAATCCTGTGGTGTCCAAGCTGGGAGCTGCCCGAAGACAGAGGTAAAAAATGAAACTCATATTCCTGGCCTTAAATGAGTTATCTAGACTTTTAAATCTTGGTTTCCATTATCCCTAAATTGGACTATCATCAATGATTAAAGTACATATGTGCCATTCTATAAATCCATACATCTAGAAGAATTCAACATGTTGGTTTTATTTTCAAATAGTCTGTTACTTAAGGAAGAAATTGTCCAGAGATCTGGGTTCACCAGGTAGTCGCCAATTGTTGCAGCTACAACTTTTTCCCAAATTTTTTAAAAATTTTGGACCCTCCTTTTGATTTTATCTAGCCCAAGTTTGTTTAATCTTTTTAAACCTTTCCTGGAAGTCCATTTTTCTCCGCTTGAGAATTTGATTGTCGGAAGCTCAGTCGACTATTTTTTGCCGCTATTTCGGGGGTCGAATGAACTAATACTATTGTTATTTTTGCCGAAACCATGGAAACTATGGAGTCTTGGTTTTATTTGAATGCTTAACATTGATTTGTGTTCGATGATTTTTCGTTGTCGGAAGTTTATTAAAGTTTGAATCGGGGAGGTAGTTCTTTATGTAGCTACCGTTGCAAAGGGTAAGTAATGAACGTCCCAATAAATAGTTATTATTTTCACCGATGTGCCTTTATCTGTTGTTTTTGGACCATCGGTGATTTTATTTTTATCACTGTCAGAGCATTAGTCTTCTAATTCACTGCCGTTTTGGAGGGCAGATGGAAAATGTTCCAACGGATTAGTTCTTGTCCTTGCCAATTCCGTGGTTTATTGATTTTCATTATTTTTGTTTTCTCTTCGCTATCAGAACGGTTTATGACTTTGATCGGAAGCTGCACTATGATTTTTTTCCACCGTTGCAGCTCCTTAGTGAACTAACCATCTGACATATAGTTGTTCCGTTCACCGATGGTTAGTTCTGATTTTCGCTGATGCCTCGTTTTATTGATCAAACCTTTAACTTTGTGATGTTTCTGTTTCCGCTATCAGGGTAGTGTTGATGATTGATCGGAGGGATAGTCCTTTGTGTTGCTGACACAATGAAAGCATTAAGCTTTAACTCACCGATCTATAGTCCTTAGTTCTTCCAATCGTCGATGATTTTCATTTGATCATGGAAGCCATAGTCTGATTGTCTTCCACCCTTGCGGCTGTGTAGTACACTATCTCTCTGAAGTTTAGTTGGTTTATCTGCCGACGCACTACTAGTTAGTCCTCCGAGCTTTCGATTGCTGATGTTTTTAGTTGGTCGCAGAGCCCATAGTTTGTCCATCTCCCGTCGTTGTAGCTCCTCAGTGAACTAGTCATCCGATGCTATAGTGGTTTCGACTGCCGATTGAGGTTTTTCCCGTCGTCTTTTTCACCGGAAGGTATATATACTGGGGCGGGGTATTTGTTTATTATTATCCTAGTTGAAAACTTGCATTGTATTTGTCCCTATCGAGCCGAACTATACCAACGTGCTTAGTTTTTTGGGATTTCGTTCATTTGGAGCACTACCATGGAAGTTTCGGACCTTCCCATTGACTGCACAACTTGCTTTCTAGGTAGGCCAACCATGGTTTCTCCTTCTGTTTGATTTTATTGGTCATTTTGGGAAGTAGATTCTTCCCCTGGCTAGGTTTTCCTGCCATTGTGTAATTAGCCGTCCAAAATGATTTTTGATCCTTGCGGCATGAGGAATCAGTTAGCTTAGCATTTTTGGCGGTGGGGTTTTTCTTGAGCCTGTTTTTGAGCCGTTATGGAATCCCAATCCCGGTCCAAAGGTTTGGGTAGTTGGTGCAGACAAGCATCACACTGTCTGCACTAACGTTTGCAGAATTGTTTACGGCCGTCCGAGGAGTTTTCATTTTCATAGGCGCTTACCCTAGTTTCATGGAACAACGAGTGGGTTTTCAACATTTTGGTTGAGCTAGGGATTTCCACATTTTCTTTACAAATTGATTGGGTATTTCATGTTATGCAAGGAGTTTGAATGCAGTTCAATTTAGGTGATAAATTTGCTATGAGGGTCATGTTTTAGTTGCAGATGAACTTAGAAATTTTTAGACCCAGCTTGCAAAAGTTCCTTTTACCTGTTATTTTCTATTATGCATTAATATTGTGATAGTTTATTTGAGAATGCATATGGAAGAGGTAAATGGTTTGATTCAGTTTTTTTTTCATTCTTATAACGCTAACTAAAAGATCCAATGGTCTAAGAACATGTTTGGTTTATGACAAGGTAACTTCTTCAAAGGAGATATGTCTAAAAGACAACAGAAGAAGGCCCCTGTTACTGAGGGAGAACCAGATGTGGAAATCATTACCAAGGTGGAATACATCTATGAGGATACCAGAGCCACCACTGGAGTAGATCTAGATTACAAGTGGGGTGAAATATACCGTATGATTGCAAATCAAAATGTTCCTGATGTGGGGTCAAAGAACTGACTATATATGCAAACATCGAGAAATCTTCTCTTATGAAAGTGGCCACAAGACCTGAGTTGTTGCCGTGCTCATAATTGATTGGTTGGATTCTACCTAGGGCAGATGTAACTACTATGATCCTGGAAAGCACTGCCAAACAGGGCTATGCTGCATACAGTCTTGCTTATGTCTCAAAGGCATATCACCTACCTCCTGCTCAAGTCTACTTAGCTGAAAGTTTGTTGAAAGAGATAAATTTGGAGCTGGTTGAAACAGTCAAAAGGATGATGATACCTGGGAAGAACTTTCGAACTAGGCCATCAGGGGAATATGAAACAGCCACTCTTTGGACCCCTTATATATTCATAGCACTTATGCTAAATAGAGTTTTTAGGAGAGCTCATGGAAAAAGCTTCAAATTGGGATGGATAGCAATTATTTTCCATGTGGCCACTCAAGGGACCATATTCAACTAGGAAAATATAATGTCCAATAGCCTCTCAACCTGCATATGTTCAGCTTTAGGGGGAGTGTCATAAAGAAAGTCAGAGTTCTACATGAGCTCTATCTTAGTGGACTGTATATTATGTACCCAGCCATTTCCAACCTTGAGGTGTAACTGGGATAGGGACAGAACCCCTGTATACGTTGCATACAAATTATTTTGGGCACACAAATATTATAGCCACTACAAAGAGATATGTGAACATTTCATTATGCCTTTGTACACTTTGATCTTCTTGATAGAATGCAACTGCATGTCCGAGGAGATATTTAAAGTCATTGAAGAACATGGGAGTTAATATTTGACTGAAGAGGGAATGTACATCAGAATGTATGGTGGCTCTAGGGCACCTTCTCTACTCCCCAAATATACCACTGATTATGTGTTACATAAGGAAGCAATCAGGCAGGTATACATTGATGGTGTTGGAAGCTTCTTTTTCGAACATAAGAAGGTAGCATATCCTGCCATACCTTTTAGGCTAGGGAGTTATAAGTTTACAAAAGTTAAACAGACTGCAAAATTAATGCAGGAACTAGAGCACTTTCATTTTGGTGAAATGAACTTCCATAGGAATGACTCCCAGAATAAGGTCGCAGAGCATTGCAAAGAAGAAAATTTTCATTTTGAATATACAAATTTCTGGGACAAGGATGAAGAAATATTCAAAAATGTAAAGAATATGATTGCATTGAAGAAGAGATTTAAACAGAAGATCACCATTGTAGGTGGAAAGGGAAAAACCACAAAGAAGACAGTTGAAGAAGAAGAGGCTAGAAAAAGAGAAGAAGATTCTAGAAGAATAGCACAAGAGGCAGAAGGTTGGCTAAAGCATGAAGAAGAAAAAAAAAGGGCTGCAAGGGAAGAAGCAAAGAAGGAAGAGGAGGAATTCAAGAAGACTGTGAAGAAAACAAGAGGACCCTGTGCTGAGTACTGCATAAGGGTACTGATCACCTACAACAGATGCCAAGTTGCTGCAGAACAAAGACTGGATGCAATACCAGAACATGAGTTGTTCATAGAACAACTACAAAGCAGGTACCAGGAATATGAACAGAAGATCCAATAAGTCAAGGATGTAGATGAGCAGATCCTGAAGAATGCAGTGACTCATGCAGTAGGAAACATCCATTTACTTGAAGATCAGCTATGCTTGAGTCCAGCAAGAATAGAGGTGGTAAAGAATCAGGCTGCAAAGTATGAGATCAACATCCATTTTCTTGAACCCTCAGATTTTGAAAGCATAGCCACAGAGGCACAGGCGTGGAAATTTTTTATTAATGATCAAGCGGGGCCCTCTTCATAAAAAAGATCTATTAAATTTTGTTTAAATGTAATATATTGTATAATGTATGAGCACTCTCTATAGGACAAAAAAGTTGGGATTGAAACGTTGGGGAAGCCCAAAAGTCATTTTGGGGGAAATCCAATTTTTTTTCCTTTTTTTATAAGTAGAGGAGAGTTAGATAGAGATAGGGACTTTTTCCCAGATAGATTTGTGAGAGCATGTTGTAAGAAGAACTATTTCCTTTTGCAATAATAATTACAAGTTTCTTGTTGGAGAAAGCTTGGTGGAATTTTTCAAATGCTGTGCCATGGATTTGTTGAATGTGAACTATCTCATTTTCAGCTTGTGTCCATTAACTGTGAGATCGTTCTAACTCTTTGAAGCTATGTTCTTGTTATGAATGCGCTCTAGTTTATTCTATGAAATTTCCACTATGAGTAATGAAGGCTTTTCATAAACAATAATTTATCTTGTTTTTCATTCTTCTATTAATGTTCATGTGTTTTGAAATAAGTAACAGCTATCTGTGATTTTTCTTAATGCATGTGCAGAAATACATTACTCATTGATAAATGATAATCTTGCTCCCTAGGGATAGGTTAAATAGTTAGTTTTAGTTTCTTATTGTGTGTGATTTAGATGAGAGAGGGTTAAGATGAGAGGTAAGAACCTGTGCATCACATTGTGACCACTCCTCGTATTCTCCATCAATCTGCATTTTTAGATAGGAACTTGCACATCATACTTAAACATACAAAACTAAAAAATACACACAGTGGACCGGGCCGTAATCGGTAAAACCTTGATTTTGTTACTTGACCTACGGTAGCTGGACTGTAAACTAGATGGATTCCCCATACCAAACAGTAACGGGCTAGTTGGGAACCTTTACTGGGAAGAATCCCTAACTATTGTTACTTGTGAATTTTCAAGCCTCAATAGATGTATAGATGTTTTATCTTGATACTGTTGAAGAGATTGTCTCTATGTTCTCCTATAGTCTATGATGATGTTATTAGTATAATAACCTTCTCGTGAAGGGGGAGTGTTGAATATTGTAACTTCAAATGATATTCTAAATGTATTTTACTGATGCAACCCAAGGTGGATGTTATTATTCCTCTGACGAGATGTTACTATTATATTTGGTCATCGTAGAGTCATGAGGTAAAGACTCCATTGTAAATCAGATCATTAGTACCCTAATGAAGAATATAAAATTATGTTTCGAGTCTTTTTAGGTGAATTCGACCTAGAGAGTTTAGTGGGGACGACTTGGTTAGGGTAAAAGTCAGTTGGCTCAATGTGTATAAATAGAAGTCATCGTGCTTCTCATTTGAACACACATACACTCACTTGTGTAGCGCATAGGAGAGAGATAGAGAGAGAGAGAGAGAGAGAGAGAGAGAGAGAGAGAGAGAGAGAGAACACCAAGGAGGAGAATAATTATTTTGGGATTATATATTATACATATTATACAGAGGAAGTTTTGTTGGGTTTTCTTCCCCTTTAGGGTTTCCTTGGATAAATATTGTGTCTATCTTGTGATTGTGTTTCTATTAGTGATTTTGTATATGCTACTGCTGCAAATTTGAAATGAACAGTAATGATATCTTGTCTAGCATATGAAATCTTAACAACATATGAATTTTAAGTTCATAGTTGAAGCATATATATTCATAACATAAGATAAAGTATGTAATTCAACCCAATATTTATCTATGTGAATATGTATCTCCTCCATATAGCTACAATTAACAAGAATAAATTCATTGTTTTATATGACACCTAATGTATGTAATGCACTCATGATCCTATCTAGAATGTAACATGAACCTCTCACCAAAGACTCCTTCAAGTATCATGTTCCTTGTAGTCACTCACCCTCTAGGCTTGAGTATTCCCTTCCCTACTAAATATTACCTTGGGAAATCAATCATTTCTGAAGCCTTTCTCACATAAGAAGAGCGAAAACTTATAGAGTCTTACTACCAAGGTGTACCATTGGATTTTTCTAATAAACATAGACTAAGGTGATTGGGGCATGCTCTAGGGATTCCGTGTCATCATATTAACATTCTTCCACACTTTTTAGCTTCAACAACCATCATCATTTGGAACTTTTATATAGATTCATCATGTCACTTGTATCATACAAATGCAATTACCATGAGATGTCATCATAAAAAAATCAATAAAAAAATTTAAATATGCTTCTTACAAAAATCAGATTTCACAATTATGAAACTCTTCTCATAATGTTTGTTCCTTGTGGAAGTAGTCATGAGTCTTCATTATGGGATTATATTGACTTCCATATCTAATACATTCCTATATATACTATATTATCCTTGAAAAATATTTCATTTAGCCAAACAAACTATTAGTACTCATGCATATAATCACAAAACATATGAAATGACTCTAGAATTATGTCATAAAAATAACTCAATCACCTTCAACTGTCAACATATTAAATATAATGGAATAGCATTCACTATATGTATTATTAGAATAAACAAGAATTCACAAAAAGTGATCAAACAAAACATCAATGCATTAAAAAAAAGCATTATCGTCATATTATCCAGATTCAGGCCTTTATCATACCCCCTAGTATCACTCACATATAAGAATTTAATCCCATTTAATCATTCAACAATGATATTAAGTGCATAAGTGAATGAATACATTTCCATATTGTTTATAATAATTTAATCCTATTTAATCATTCATCAATGATATTAAGCACATAAGTGAATGAATACATTTCCATATTGTTTCAACATCTGAATACATTAGCATAATCAAATGCAAACTTGTATAGTTGTTCCTAACAATCATTATATGATCTAATCAATGGGAAATTGATGGATGTTTACATAATAATTTTCCCAACCTCATAATCAACAAGTTCATGTCTTTGTCTTCCTCACAAGATTGATATTCAATATCATCAACATCTTCAAACATGACATCATTTTTTATGAATTAAAATTGGAAGTGGTGGTACTTCCTCTTTTACTAAAGCCAATTGTTGTAATAATTCTACAATTATCCATTTGATCAATGTACATTATATTGATAACATCCTGGAGAATGAATGAGGAAATCATCATAAGAGGCCTATGCATGGAAATGTTCATCATTTCCCTCAAATTATTAGGGCTTCATGGAAGAAGAATCTTGGTCACAATCCTACATCCATTTTTTTGAAATACCTTTTGCATATCGTAAGATATCATACACACTCTAGAGTTAATTATGATAACCTTAGGCACCTTATAATCATGTTGGATACAATTAGAGGAGGTTGGGGTGGGTCGAGGGCAAGGGGGTTCTTCTTGATTGAGATGAAAATAAAATATTTTCATATGAATGGGGACTGGGAGAAGCAATAAATAATCAGGAAGAGTGACACACCCTTTTTGGAGGACTGGGGCTCATCATTTCTCTCAATAGCTCCATGAGAATGGTACTTTGAGACTCTTTATTGGTGATAACCGAGGCTAGGAAATCAATTAAATATAATTATGAGGATTTGGGGCATATTCAAAAAAGGATTTCAGACAAGCTAAAATATATAAATGAAATTAATATAGTGTATATATGAAGAAGAAACAATTTAATATGCATATGTGCTCGATATGGGAAATTTGTAGCTCTAAATCTTGTTTTTTATGTTTTAAATGCCTGCGCTCCCACCCCAACACAAAGGATATGGATCCCATAAATGAGGGTAGGACCACACATTATTTCTACACCCCATTCATTGGTGATGACGGATAACACTTGGGAGGTGATTCATGTTGTCCGACATTATGGCGCCCCTTTTGTGTTTTTGTAGGTACAACTTCAAATGGATTCATTTGTTCCTCTTCTCACCCCATTCACAAGCTATTCAGAATGGAAGTTGAAGATGACTGCATCTCTAAAGAGAGAATATCTCTATGAGTTTTCTATTGGACTTGGTAAATATTCTTATGAGAATGAGAATGACTGGCTAAATGACAGTGATGGAACTTTTGGAGCAATAGGTCTGGCCCTTTCTCATAGCTTGCGCTACCTCACTATTTTTGTTGAATACCCAAAGGATCTCTGGACAAAATTGGACAGAACCTTTGGAAAGAATAATGAGTATCATAATAGAACTTTGGAGACCACACCCATCAGAACAATATTTCTTGATCCAAAAGTATTGGCCTTTACTCTCTCTGGTGAAGTTGTTCAAGATGAAGAAGAAGCAAAATATTCTACACAAACAATTCGAATTGAAGAAAGTCTCCTTGCAGTGACTCCTCCTAATGCTACGGAAGTTTATGAGATATATGATATCTCATATTCTCATATGGATGATACAAAGAAAACATTCAAATATATGATATTGGATAAAAACTCTCCTTCAATTCTATGCAAACACTCTCCAGTGTTCCTCCTTTAAATGTTGTGCAAAATTTGCCATTGACTACTTCAGAGAAAGAAGAGGAATTTGACTTCTCTCCCTCTAATGTTGCTACTGATGTGAATATAAGTAATTATTTGGATATTTTGGAAATAATATCATATTTCAGGAGTGATCCATTCACTCTCATTAATGTTGAGCTTCCATCAAATTCCTACAGGATTGAATGCACCAAAATTAAGAATTTTGAAGGAGAAAACTGTGCATCTACCATCTCCATGGACCACACTTTTGGATATGATATGAACCTATTTGAATCTGATATTATGTTATTTGGATCTGATCTAGTATTATTTCCTTCTAATTTTAAGCTCCAAGAGCATTCAGTCATGCTTGTAGCTGCTCTCACCAATTTTGGTGTGAAAAATCAAGTACCACAAGTCTTCTTCAGATTTGTTGTTGGGGATTTGATGTCAGTTTCCTCTTATGAGGTTTCTGCTATGTTATTTTTTGAATAATTAGTTATTTCTGAATTGATATCAGATTATGGATCTCAATAATTCACTCTCCACAGTCCCATGGCTTCTCTACCTTTGGTCACATGATCATCTCCTCACAGAACTAGTAAAGAGGAAGACATTCTACATCTTCTTGGACACTTGATCCTAACACTTGGGGATGATTTTACCACTCATGGTTTTCTGTTCAAGGCTGAAAAATATGATTTTCTTGAGTGTTCCTCACATGGCTCGAATCCTCAAGCACTTTTTCTCTCTTCTCAGTTGATTTCAGTTGCTCTACATGGGTCCAGCTTTCATCCAGCAGTTGTATATGTTCCTGATTCAGTTGAGCACATTATTCTTATTCCAAATAGGAAGATTCCTCCAGAAATAAGATGGATAAGTCTACATGATAGGCCCCAGGATACAATATTGATCTTGATTCTACCTGCTTAGTTTGATGGGGGACATTTTTCCCCGTGTGGTTTTTTTCCTGTATCCTTGTATGAAGCAGTTGCTTTATTTTAGCTATAATGGGTTACCTATGGTCTTAGTTACCAAGGCCCACAAATTTTCCAAGTTAGCATTCAGGGGGGGTGTTAGGATTATAATCATCCCTTGTCCAATTTGGTCAATTATGTCTAAATTAGGAGTATTTCAGTCTATACTTAGTCACTAGCATCATTGGGTCCACATGGCCTAATTGGGCCACATGTACCCATTACTAGAGTGTGGGGAACACTAGTTGAGGATAACTACCACTGACTGCAATGCATCAGTTTAGGATCCTCCTAGACCAATCCCTACAATTTAGGAGCTGCTGGGAGTGTCGGAACCAACCTCCTTCAGTTGAGTTTAGTTAGTGACTAGTTAAGCCTAGTTAGGAGTCAGTTACATTTAGTTACATCCAGTTAGAGCCATTCATTGATTCATTGCATGTGGGAAGGAGAAATTCCTCACCTACCACATTCAATTAGACTAGTTAATTGATTCTAACTAACTGGAGCATTGATTTAGACAACTGGAGCTAAGTAGTTGGGCTTCGATAGTGATTTAGACATCTCTAGTTATCCATGCAGTTAGGTAGAGTCAATCAATTTGAATTCCTCTCTCATGCATTTGAATTGACTAGTTATTAATACCAATGTATTACATTGTAATTAACTCTCCAATTACTTTTGAGTAATGAAAGAATTACACAGCTGCAAGCCATTTTTGCACTGTTTCATTCTTCAATTCTGAGTAAAGCTGTCTGATCTATTTTGTGAGTTGTGTGTTGATCCATAGATCTATGTTCTCAATTTTATAGGTAGGACTTAATAGTGTAAAGAAAGGAGGAATAATGGACCTTATGATTTTCTATGTCAACTTGGGAAAGAAAATTTTCTCTCAAAATGTTGGTGTATGAGAAACCCGTCCATTGAGATTAGTTTTACAACAAAATTATTATTGTGGACTTACCGAAAGATCGCATTATTATTATGGCCTTATTGACATATCAAATCTCCTTTAATATGTTATTTAACGGAGTGCTTTGATTCTTTTCCCATATGGTTGTTGAGGGTGAGACGATCGACATGCTTTTTGAGCTTGAGGATACAATTCTCCAGCTTCGAGAGACTGGTCATTTGAGGTTGCATAGACTGGTGCAGGGTGTCTACCAGAACATCTAGAAGGATAATTAATTCTTCATCAACCATTTCCAAGCATTGCCCCCTTCCTCATCCAACCGTGCCAACACTCTGTTTTGCTCCCTTCACTCTCTGCATAGCACCTTCAGTTCTTTTTCTAGTTTTCTGACCCGAGTTTGGCTATCTGGTTTCGGTCCAGGATCCATATCTCCCAGTCATGATAGAAGGAAGCCCAAATAGTTTACCTAATGCCCCTCTTTGCTTGCAGTTTTGAAACATAAGGAAGCCTTGAGGATGAGCAGCAAGAACTCCAATCGAGTGACAATAAACTCCAGCCTCTCGGATTTTTTGTGGTAATGGAGACCCCAGCAAATCAACACCTCTGTCTTCCTCATGACATCATTCATACGCCCATCCAAGATATTAAGAGAAATTCCCACACATGCCATCCTGTAGATAAGATATCTTTGTATATTTTAAATAAAGACGAAGTGATTATGGAATACAGGTGTAGTACCCTTATGTTGTGGTGTTGACATTGGGCTCTCTCGCATGATATTTTCTTCCCACCTACCATGTCTACGTTCCCCAACATAATCCATTGAGATTATCATGGTATTTAGCCGATGAGATGGAGGTCTTATGGTAGGGTAAAGGGTTGATTATTACCATTTAAATTCAGTGTTCCTTTGTCTAGAGGGACTGTTTCATTGGCTACCTTGTCAGCTTCTCTGTTAAGCTCAAAGAGGTTGTGGAATATTTTAATGTTGTGAAAGGATTTCATGAGGAAGTTTATTTTCTTGTGGATTTACTCAAGTCTCATATCGTTGGGGTGTCTATTGATAATGAGAGGTTGGATCACAATTTAGGAGTCTCCAAAAGCATTGATTTCAGTAATATTCCTGGATTAGCTTGATAGAGTCCTTGCCAAAGTGCTAATTCTTCTGCTATGTTCTTGATGTCTTCTCCTATTCCCCAAGAATAGCTTAGTTCAAGGATTTCATCGGGGTTAAGAAGAATCCCTTCCCCTTCTACTGCCCCTAATAAAAACATTATTATTGAGCCTATTGTTATCTTTTAATTAGAAATTAAACTCAATAAAATATATATTTAAATGAAAATTAAATTATTTAATAAGAACATTATTATTAAAGAGCATTTTTTAAAATAAAATTTCATTATTAAAGGGTTATTTTTTAACCAAAACTTTATATGATAGACAAGATAAAAATTTAATCAATTAATTCCAAAAGGAAAAGATGAAATAAAATTCAAGCACCCTCCTTATTGAAATTAAATATAACATCCTGTGTCTCTCGCTCTTTTACTGTTTTTGAATGAAATGATTTTTCTAAGTTTGGTCTAAAATATATTCAAATTAATGCCACTTATACAAAATTTCAGTATGTTAGGCACTTCACACATATCTTCTGAAACAAAATTGGTAAACTCAATCTCTATCTATGGGCACGCCTTTTTGAATATGGCAGTGGGTAGACCCTAAACTATTTTATATTGCGAACCGACCAATTAATAATATATGGGGTTTTTACAATAGTGGGGAAATCACCTTACCTAGCCAGGATCGAGGGCACCATCCTCCTGCTAACTACAAGTAGACGAGAGAAAAAGGGAGGGTCCTCTTCTTTGTTCTGATCTATTCATCACTTATTCGTTTACTATCATCAGGCCCAAACCTATCAACGAAGAACCACAAATCTATTTGTGGGCACACCTATTTGAATATGGAAGTGGGCAACAATGGTGATTCTGAGGTAATTTTTGTGCCATTTACATTCTCATTCTATGATTTTGATCATTTTTATTTTTATTTTCCTCACGGTATATTTATCTCCATTTCATGATATGAACCTAGTATGGTTTCTGCTATTTTATTTAAATAACCTTATTGACAGACCTGGGGTTTGAACATTGGATTACCTACAAAACAATACTGCTGCAATTGCAAAAATGGTGGTTTGTATCTCTAATCTAGTACAAAAACCACTAGATGGCGAGGTCTTATTCTGGATGGAACCATGTCACTCTGTTAGATCGTGATTTATAAGATGGATCTATAGTGCATAGTATAGGGTGCTTTTGCTTGAGGAGAAGATTGTTCCTCTTATGAAATTGTGGCATCAAAGTTAAGGAGAAAGGGAGGATGACCTAAATTCACTGTTTAAGGATGAGCTACATTCACTATTTCTGTTGGGCATGTTATGGAGCTATCTCTTGTGCTATATATCTTTATTATAATTAAATCTTCATTCTGTTACTGCTTTTACTTATGTGAGGTCTGATATCTACCAAATACACTCAATATTATCTACTGAAAGGCATCTATAGCAGTTTATATTTGTTCAATGAAGTGTTCCCAATTTGTGCAATACCAAGGAGAAAGTTGAAGTCGTGGAGGACACCTTTTGTTGTTAGTGCATCAAATTTTCCAGGCATGTAATCACCTTATTTTTTAGTAAAATCCAAATCTGGAAATTTGCCATTAAAAGTTTGAACTCTGTTGTATATTATTACTGTAGTGTTTTATTTTGCAAGCTTAAATGTTGTGGATGATAAATGTTACATATGCTATAAGAAGTTCCTTCTAAACCATCCAAGGAAAATCATCATAAGGATTGAACAACTAGTGCTACATTCAAAAATATACACTACAGCTATTTGTTAAAGTCACAAACCAAAATACTTATAGTCTGTTACATCCCAGTGTATGCAAAGTGTTTGTAAAAATATATACTCGATCTCTACAGTGAACAGGAAAGAAATCAAACCTCTAGAGAGGGTGTACTCTACAACAGAGATATATCCACAGCGTTAAGAGTAATTGCATGAATCTTGAAACCCTTCCAGGCCACTTAAACAATCAGTGCAATAAGAGGGCAATGTGAACATAGCAATACGTTCATTAGAAAGATTCAGATTTAGTTGTTAGAAAGAGTTGTTTTGATGGATTACCGATTGCGGGGAGTCCTTCGACCCCTATATTGACCAATGCAAAACAAAGAGATGGAAATCAGTGTGACAGTGTTTCACCTTGTAACATGAAACAAGTCATAGAACCAATTCGGGAGGGCTTGCCTCAGAGGAATTGGAAAGAGAAACTCTGTCAAGCATCAACTATTATTTATGATAAAGATGCATGTATTATGTTGTTAATTAACTACTAAAAGTTCCTCTTTCGTCTAAATTACTTCCAAGTGATTGTACCCATATCTGGGAAGCAACCATGTTCAGAACAACCACAAAAGTAGAAATTTTGGGAGAAATAAAAAATACAACATAAATACAACATGTAATCGTTGCGTTCATTTGTGACCAAAATAAAGTTCATATGCGAAAAAATTAACACTATCGTAAATATCATTTGATCTATAGAAATCCTACTATGATTTCCTTTTAAGTCATCCTTTCCTCAAATTTGACAAATAATTTGGCAAGTATCTTCAAATCCAAGTTTTATTTGCATAATTGTTGAATATATTTGCAAATAGGACAAGCCCTTCACATAAAAGGAACAAACCATGATGCCTCCAACCCTAGAATATAGTTACCTTTGACCGCCAAAAGGTTCGAGTGGATGATTTATATCTTTCTTCAGTTGTCATTAATTGGTATGAGTGAAGTTACTTGATAGCCATGGCCCCAATAAGTAGTTCTAGGTAATAAAGACCAACTAAAAACTAAAAAGAGAACATATTTATTTTCTTCCAATAAACGATTAAGAGAGATATACATAACTTTGCATAAAATTGTGGGTTTCTATCAATAGCATTTTCAACCTTCTGTTAAAATTAAGGGAACGGGGAAACTGCAAACCAGACACCCACTTGAATAGTAATCAAGTTTTCAAGAGTTTCTCGGAATTTTCTGCACAAACCCACAGTTAATAAGCAAGCTCAATGAATACTCTTGTTTAAATATAGTAGAAAGCAATCAAAGATTCAAATCCAATCATATAAAGCATAAACTTAAACAAACAATGCCAATTGAAATGAACACCTAATGTTTTCCTTGCTAATGTTCCACATCTAGGGCCAAGACTTATCGGTTCTCAATTCAAGACCTAAATTTTTTTTATATAGATCCATGTGTGGATGAACAAAAATCATCGACATCAGGTTCCAAATCAAGTTGAAAATGTTGAAGTGTTTGTCACGTCATGTGGATATGTGGCTTTAATGGTGCGTACTGGGAATATGGGAAATGTTGTGTACCACCTTTCTTGGCATATGGGTTATTGTTTTCAGCTTCATTATATATGATATTATACCAATTGTTTTAGCTTCTCAAAAAAGGTGATCATAAGTAATATGTGCATGGGTTCCCAAAAATCAAAGAATATGTTCTCCCATTGGTTCCAAAACCTAAAATAAGCCATCAACTCCTGGCATGTCCTACCACTGAGTACCGGCCTCAAGTGAAAAATAGTAGAGGCCTTAAGAAACATCATGGGAATTCTAGGTTAGAGAAATTTAACCAAGGGAAGTTATCTGAGAAGTTGTTTGTTCGCAAGCATGAACAAGTTTCCCCTATAAAATATGACACTGAACCTTCATCGAAAAAGGTGATAGGTTCATCAAAATTTAAGGTGAAGATAAACAGTGTTACAACAATGAAATTGGATGGTGTGTCAATATCTACAGAGTTTCATTTAGAAAAAGAAAACAAGCTTAGATAAGTGTAAGTCTTATATTAATTCAATTTTGTTTCAAATTATAGTTTTCTACCTTTTATTGTTATATTTAGATGCCACTTATTAACGTTTGTATTGTCCTTCCTTTCTTGTTCTTATCATTTTGGATTATGTTACAGGTATGATGCTGCAAAAGAAGTAAAATTCAAAACTATGTCAAATGTTATGACATTGCTACCCCATCTACATCTATGAAGCATCTTATAGAAGTTGCACAAGCTAAGCGAGAAAAATCACGTTCTGCAGCTCTGCCACATTCTGTTTCAATTGAAGAAACTGAGAATTCTATTCCATTTATTTCCAATCCTTCACCAATTTGAGGGAGTAGTTTAGATCACATTTCACCACTCCAACTTCAAGAAGTCCCATAGTTAATGTGCAGCAGTGGGGTCTGCCAAGGGAGTAATAGGGGTTGAAGTTAATGTGCAATAGTGGGGTCTGCCAAATACGATGGATCTGGAATCAAGTAAAGAAGGTAAAATAAGATCGAAGAGAAAAGAGTTTGGAGGACACTTAGTGAGGATACCAAAGCAACAATTTCCAGGGACACTTGTGAAGGAATGCTAGAGACAATGTCAAGGATGAAGGAAAGTATTGACAGAGCATCATTTCATGCTATTGATTGTGCAAAATACAGCCTTGTTGGTGAGGTAATATTGATATCTGTTATTTTCCAGTATGGTAAATAAGCAGCTCATTTTATTTTGTTGCAACCAATGTTAAGAGGTTCTTGTATTATGGTGCATAATGTGGCTAAGAATGTGGACTTAAGAACCCTGTTTTGAGAAATCATGCATGGGCCTTGTAGTGACATATTGGTTAGTGATGAATGTTTTTTCAATGTAACAACACTGCATCAGTTTATGTCTCAATTTGGTAGTGAATGCAATTTGTTTGTAATATGAACTTGTTGGAGTGTGTGCTAAGACAATCGAAATGGGACATACATCAAATATAAACATCCTTGATGTCAACATGAGGGCCCTTGTATCAATAGAATTTTACAGATTAGATATATATCCAAAATAAATTGTTTCAAGCTCAGAGTTGAGGTGTTTAGCCAAAGAATAAGATCATGGAATCGGGTATAAAGTTTCAAGGGATTTCCCATGTAGTGATATTGTTTGTTTATGATCCCTCCTCTAATGTTATAGCACTAATTCAATTGGAGATCGAATCAGTTATGAATTTAGAATTTTATTATTAAGAACTTGTTGTGGGAAGTAAGATGATCCTAGTTGGCCATGTATTGCAGACTAAGATTGGTATTTTTCCCTTTTTATTGACAAGTTTGTATAGTTGGACTACATATGTATAAAGTAAATGTTTCAATCTTACTGTTATAGTGTTATCTAGAGAACATACCTAAGTTACTAGGATATAGATTCAGATCCAGATACAGTTCGCTAGATTGTTTAAAACCCAGGATATGAATACAACAGGAAAACGACAAGTGCAAACAAATCTAAAAATATTTTTATAATAAATACAAAAAATAGAATGAAGAAACAAAAATATTTAGGAAATAAAAGAGTAGAGCTATAAGTTATTTCCAAACAAGAGAGTTCATGTACCATAAATGATAATTTGATAAGTTGTGATATTGATAATTTTAAAAACAATTCCAGCATGAACTTGAAGCAGGTCATAGTAGTGTTTTTGTGAGCTACATCCACATGTCCCTATCAACAAGGAATAATTGGTTTTCTTGAACGTTATGGAAAGACTACAGAACAATGTCGGTGAAGTGAGCAACAACATAGTACATAAAGATACGTCATCCATTGAAATCAAACCTTGACCATAAATATATATCGAATAAAAATGTTGAAAGAAGACCTTGATATTGATATATCAGAATTCAAGAACAGATATTGACATAAGGAGAGGTCAGACCTTGAGCAAGAATGGGGTTTACGCTAGCCATTACGTGTTTAGGGTTTTTTAATTTTTTTCATAAGACAATAATTTTTTGGGGAGATCAATGCATCATAAAAGCACTGGAAATTGCAAGATCCATTTGAAAAAATTAGGAATTGTTTGATTTTTCACAAGATCCGTCTGAAAATTTCAGGATTTTTTTTTTTTCACAGTATCCGTTTCATGGGACCAGGATACGATTCCTTCTACAAGGGATCCATTTCAATGGTTGATCCTCCTCAGATACGTATAGGATACGTGGATCTGCAGAGCATACACACTATGGTGGTGGATTCGGTAACACATGAGCATATTTAGAATTATTGAGGATGGTGTAAGAAGGGAAAATTTTCTAGTGAATGACATGGGTCTTATTTATCATATAGTCAAAGTGATCACACTCTGAGCACTAGAAACTGTACCTTGTTCAAGAAAGAGAGGAAGGACTGAGTTAACTCTTGCATGAGTAGGCACATATTTGTTGGTTAATACAAATTTTATGTTGAATATGGTCACTGTATGACAATTTTGTTGTAGCTTGAATTCTTTGTGTGACTATGATTCCAATGCTAAAATTCTTTGTCTCATGGTTACCACCTATGTAACTACATTTGATGAATTTATTCCAAAACAATTGAAATTTGTTGAATGTGAAGGAAAGTTGATTGCGCAAATTGAATTTCAAAATGTTGGCAAATTTCAATTATTAATTGTAATTTTAAGGAGAAAAAGAGTTAATTAGAAAAACTTAGGTCAAATATTTTGTGAATTTGACATGTTTTTAATAGATTTGAAATTTAAACAATTGTATTTGTATTTTATTTGGAATATGAAATTATAAAAAAATTCATATTTCTTCTTTTCAAACTTAATTGCGAATTTTATGAGACTTTTTTACACTGATCAATTTTTCCTAATTTTATTTTCTCCAATTTTGAACCAGGTGACTAGGTTTCCACTAATTCTGATGCAAAATTAGAGAACTTCAACTCAAACATAGTCGCATAGTTCCTCCACTAATGTTATAGATGATTGTCTTATCTCATAGTGCTTTGTACAATGTAGATTCTATTATTACAATATTGTAATGCAATAGACAATTTTACATTAATTTAATTTTTTAGTGTGAACAACAGTTTCTTATTGTGAACATAATCATTCCAACCTGGTATGCCAGTGATTTAGTATGAATTTAATTAAAGACAATTTTCTTCCCACGAGAATAATGCAA
>LPNX010000036.1:48458-79965 GCA_001517045.1 Pseudotsuga menziesii | reverse complement strand
GCGGTGGTGGGGTTAGAACCTCCCCCAAAAGTCACTTTTGGGGGGTTTTAGAACTTCCCTCAAAAGTCACTTTTGGGGGTGGTTTTGATATCTTCCAGAACCGCCCCTAAAATTCAAAACTTTTAGCATCAGTGCTATTAGGGGCAGTTTTGTAAAGACCACCTTCAAAGCCAAAACCACACCCAAAAGTGACTTTTGGAGGCAGAAGACAACCTCCCCTAAAAGTCAAATTTGTTGTAGTTTGCAAACATAATCTATGTTTTTGGAAGGGTTATAAGGTCCACTAACATTCTAGAATACAAACTAATATTCAGAAGGAGGGTATCTTTAGCTGTCATTGTTGTCCCCTTGAGGCTATTTAGTGCAGTAAAAGTTGGAATTTAACATCGAACACTCGTGAAAGAGAAGAGATGTAGAAATACATATTAATTGAGTTAATTGATACAATTTTCTAGCATATTTTCATTGTGGTTTAATTACTTACTCTACATGACCATCCCTAACTACCAATACTAAATGTTATCCATTAACTTGATTGGTCACTAACACTCATGATATTTATTACACATTAATGCATAATATATCAGGGGTCCTAATATATTATTGAGCGTCACTTATTCTAGCACCTCGTCTTAACACAAAATACAATTTTTTTAACTCCCCTCAATATAAAATCCATAGAAACTTATTGAATAACTAAGAATAATTACAAAAGTTGAAGGGAATTCTTGTTCAGTCTTCAATAATGCAACACTTCTCTAGTTCTTAATATCTAAACACTACATTATGTTGTATGATGTAGGTTGTGTTGGTAAATAAATGTATGCAATGTCATATCAACCAAGTTTTGCATTGGGACATCAAAGGTAGTTTCTTGATTTTATCAATCTTTTTTCTTCTCTTTCTTTCATTATGAGATATGATTTTTGAAACAAGTATTTGAACATGGAATTTTATGATTTAAATATGATATTATCTGCCAATTGATAATAATGGGATTCTAAATATTATGGATTTTTTCATGACAAGATCCTTCTGTAGTGACCAAAATGGAAACCTGACCATTAGAGTAATCACATTGTGATATAGGTAATTGAAATATGGTCTATTTTATGATCACATTCAATTTTTTCTGAAAAATCTAGATGGAACTTCTTTAGAGTGTTGATTTTGCATTCTAATGTTATGTGTGTGCCCCTGGAGCTTCCATTTCTGACATCTTTGTTTCTTTATGTTAGAAACAGTAAGCTCACTTCTATCGAGTATTCCTATGACATGGAATGTTTTGCATTCATATTTAAATGGATGTTGTTCATAGTAATTAGGTAGTTATACCCATTTCCAATATCTTCATAATGACTATAGAGTATAGTCCTATTCCCTGTCATGATTGTAGTTTGTTAAGTATATCTAATTCTATTCCTTCTCCCAGTGTTTCAAATCATTCCTGGTTCTCCAAAGAAAATTATAAAATGATAGGATCATCCTATACTCTATGGCCCCATGAATATGTGTATATCCAATCCTGTTGGGGACCATGTAGATATCCCAGTGAAAGCACTGCAACATCACCCTAGGAAACAAATAAACATTATGAATTGGCATCACAATATATCCTAACCATTTGTCCTTGTGGATATTCATTAGCTTGATGGAAGAAGGAACTTTTCTCATCACATGGTGGATAGGATCCATGTGAAGCACCAACTATTGGGTTGATCATCCTCTTTTGATTCTACTTATTGCTCCACTTATACATGGCTCTAGGATGATCATGCTTATATATTATATCCTTGGAATCCACACTAAGATAATTGTTTTTGATAGGTCTCATATAGTGGAACACTTACGGTTTCTAGGGAATAGTAATTTTTGCAATCCCATTAAGCCAATTTCTTGAGTTTTTTCAAAAATTCCTAGAAAAGGTTTATGGATTTCATAACTTGCTTGATCATATATTGTGAACGTATACAATCTATCATCATTTTCCAACCATTAAATACTCAAAGTTTTGTATTGATCTTTTTTACCATTATAAATGACTCTTTAAGTTAGGTTCCCAAATTCTTAAAGGGTGCTAACTCAATGGAAGAGTGCCTGCCTTACAAGAAGGAGGTCGGGGGTTTGATTCCTCCATGCCCTAATGATATTATAATATCGGTTACAAACAACTAAATTAGTAAGAAAAAAAAGAGATAAGTGACTAAACAAAATGACCAAACTTCGTATATAAAACTACTAAAAACGACTAAATTAGTGACAAAAACATGAGATATTTGAAACTAGGCATTAAAAAGGATGAAACATGTGGCACTAATGATGAATCCAAACATGGCGTTGATATGGTAGAAAAATAAGACGTTACTTTGGATGCAAAACATGGTGCTACATAGGAATCAAAATATGGTGCAACAATAGAAGAAATATTTGCCGTCATTTTGATAGAAAAACAAGATGCAAAAAAGGAAGCAAAAATTGGTGCAAATTTGGAAGCGAAAATTGGCACATATTTGGAAGTAAAACATGGTGCAAATTGGGATGCTAATGTGGTAGAAAAAATGGATTCAATATTGGATGCTAATTTGGATGCTAACATGGTGTTATTAAGGATGCAAATATGGCGCTAACGGGGATGTCATTTAAGAAGAAAAATATGACACTCGCTAGGAAGCAAAATAAGATGTTATTTAGGAAGCAAACCTCGACGTTGTTTAGGAAGCAAAGTTGGACATTATTATGGAAGCAAAAAATTAAATGTTGTTTTAGACGTCATAAAGGATGCTATCTAGGAAGCAAAAAGAGACGTTTTTTGAAATGCTTTAAGTTTTGTCCATTTAGCGTCTAGTTTGACCACTCAATGTAAAAAAATATACACTAAAAGGGGACGCTAAATGGGACTAATTCTAGGATTTGTTGTAGTGAGTAGGAAAATAAGGAATTTTATGTTGGGTGCGGAAGTCTCACATATATTTAATTTTGGATTGGGAATTTTCAATTTTCAGTGCAGTGGTATGATTTCCACATCATCCCTTTCATTTTTTGTGATGATAAATTTTTATGGTGGTTACTGATGTTTGGGAGGATGCAATTGTGACATTGGGACCCTGGCATTCCTTGGAATGACAATTTTCCAAAAGTAGCAAGAACATTTGGATACTTATAGTTGAGGAAATGGGATCTAGGAATACCTTTTTTTGAGGAGTTGTGTTGGAACAAATTCTCACTGAAGGGGATGCAATGTAAGAAATGGGACCATGGCATTGTTTATATTTGGATAAGATATTTGCATTATGGATTGATGGACCAAGTCAACCTTTTATGATATCATTTACCAGTTATCCTACATGGGGGAATTACTTATTTGGGTGAACCAATTTTGCAGCACCCTTGATTGCTTATGCTTGAGGACAAGCATACCTGGGAGGGGAGGACTGTAATGTCCCTTCCTAGAAGGACATTGAAAGTGTTGACCTTGCCAAACACCTAGGGGATCAAAAGTGAAATTAATGAATGTAGCTAGGGAATTTTGTTAAATTCTTACTTAGGAGGCTTATACTAAGTTGGTTTCCAATTATGAATTATTTTTATGTCATTATTAATTAATATGTAAATAATATATGTGGAAATTAATTTCCATGTCAAGGAGGGCGCATTGGGGCAAGTCAACATTCCTAATATGTCAAATAGAAACTGGAAAAATAAAGCAATTAGAAAAAGATGGAAACTAACCAAAATTAAAGAAAACCCAATCATTTACAAAAGCAGAAAGTGCAAGAAAAACAATCAATGTAAAAGCAGGAAAATCTGGGACAAAGGAGGGTCCAGTTTCTATTCTAATGAGCAGTTACAAAAGAAAAAATTGGAGGAAAAGAAATCGGGGTAAAATCATGCAACTATGGGCCAAAGGAGGGATAAATTTCTATTTTGATGAAGATTTAATGACAAGGAAACATAATACATGACTCATACATGATATTTTCCTCAAGGAGGTCGAACTCATGATTAGGGTTAGGGTTTAGCAACTGGAAACTTGCTCAACAGGTGATGGACTTGTTCAAAAAGTCACCCAAGGTATACTTAAGGATAATTCCAACTCCATTATTCAGTTTGGTTTGTTATTGTTTTCATGTTATGTGAATCTTCTCTTAAATATTGAGTGATGATCTTCAATTCTCTTGGGTGATGCACCCCAATTCCCATGTTCCTCTCTCCCTCTCTTCTCCACATCTTATTTGCAGGTCACACAGAAGCTAAGGAGAAAACACCTAGAGTTTGATTCAAGATATGATAGAATATTTCAGGAATTAATTATAATGTATCAGGTGTCTTTATCATATCCATAAGTCTTCCTTTGATTTGTGCTTCTAAAATACATTGTATTGATTCATCTTCTTAAAGAGAGATATATATTTTATTTATTATAATTAATTAGACATAAATGGCTATAAAATGATGTTATAATCATTCTCTATAATTTTTATATCACTATGACTTTGTATGACTGGGTTTACTTGCTTTTTACACAACCTAGTCTAGATTTGGAACTAGAATTGACAAGTTTCACCATAAATTGCATAATTCGACCTTTGCAACACCAAATATTCTTATTATTGTTACTATGTGTTTTTAACTTGTATATATGACCCTCCAATGTCTGAAACAAAGGATTTGTAGTCTCCTTGACTTGTTTGGGAAAACCTAAAGAGGAAGCTAGTGAGTTGTCCTAAGAGCTAGTTTCACCTTTGCGACCTGTAGAAGTACTTTTATTTCCTATGATCTGTTAAAACATGAAAAAATTGTTATTAAAATTCTTGAAAGAGTCCTAAAATTATCCTAATACTATCTTATCCACTGGTTTATTGGAGGTGATGGTTCATTCCTAGCTTGCTCAGTTGGGACACCCAGAAGCGTGGGAGTAGACTTCAGTGGAGATGATTTAGAAACACAAAAGGAACCAACATCCATTTGCTTAGTGAAAGTACACTCTCTGTACAAATAATTCTCTTGGTATCTTCCATTATCCCACTGCCATTCCTAGATTTTCTAGTATTACCTATATTTTTCCCTACATAAAGTAGTGACTGGTTTTATTGTAAAGTTTTAATTGCACATTTTATTCATATTTGCAGCAGAGTTAGTATTATGATCTGATATCAGATCAGGAATATTACATTTAATCCCTTTTTTAACTCTTAAAATATGAAAATATTTCTAAGTGAACTTATCATCTTCGCTCTCGTAAAAGGACATGAAGAGTTGTCTTTCTAGCGGTAGTTTACCCCTTTTTTCGGTTCGGATTAACTATTTACGAAAAAGGTATACTCTATTCATTGACTAGAAGAGTTCTCCAGGGTATTATTTTTTACTTTTTCAGGCCTAGGAGACTAAATTTTACGAAAAAGGACCTTTCAGAGTCTTCTTTATTCTCATTCAGACTCTCTAAACATGAATGACGTTGAGTTTTATTTCAATGGAATCGTTAAACTAAACACTAAGAGACCCTTTTTTGGGAACGAACCCATACTTTATGAGGTTCGAAAAACATACGAGAATGGAATTATCTTATGATAAGATGCAACGAGTGTTGTTACCATCTTTGAAATCATTAAAAAGTAAAGAGACACTCATCAATCATGATGAGGAAATTAAGGGAAAGTAACTATGTTTCATTTTCAATAATGGCAGTTTTATACTCACCTTTGAACATGTCACTTGTCTGCATTTCATTCAAACTTTTTGGTTTTCAGCTTGTCTCTGAGTCGATCCACTTTCATGATTCGTGTTACTCCTTTGAGTTTTTTAAAAGAATGCATCATCCAGCATCGCATTATGTCTTGGTATTCTCATCACCAAGTCAATGATGCCAAGTCTTAGGTCATGTTATCCAATGTTCAAAGGAAAGTTGTGTTGAGAGTTACCCTCTACAGTAAAAGTTACCTTTATATTGTGTCACTTACCTTTGATTCAGTCCTATAGTTACTTCATACTCAACTTCCATAACTTTGTTCCAAGTTTCATGTCGTTGATGAGGGATTCATCATGGCCCTCCTTCGACAAGACTATTCTTGGTGAATTCAACACATATTCCGGGAATTAGTCTTAGAAATAAGTCAGTACCTTGAGATATGTATACATCAATGATAGATGTTCTCGTTTTCGACAATAGGTTTACACCGTTGACCTTTGATTGAAATATTCATCTGAGTGTTCGACATCATTCCATCTATTCACATTCGAAGTAATGTACTAAGGTACCTTAGGAATCATCGACATTAATGGTGATCTCCCTCTCACTTGTTAACAGTTTTCATCATTGACCAATAATAAAATGGTTTCTACCATGTTCGATTTCAAGCAATATATTCGCATTGGTATAATCGTACTTTTTTGAAGACAAGACAAAGACCCTAGGTATCTTTAAAGCATTCATTGCTTCCCCCGGGTTGCAAAGGAGTATTTATATGAGTCATAGAATGGATCCACATTTGTATGTTCTTGGTTGTGCTCAAATTTGTGTTTGTATGACATAGATCTACATTGTATATCTGGTAGCCATGTCCAAATTTGAGTCTTCCTCATGGATCTACGTTGTATTGGTCGGAATCCATGTTGTGATTCATATGGATATGTATCAAAGTGTAAATGTACTGCAGGATGAACTTGGTCATTGATGAGTTCTGATCTTTGGACTATTACCTCAAAGTGATAACTTGTTCTTACAAATACCTTTCCTATCCTTTCCCTCTAGCCTCATGATTTGGGGGGCATTCTCTTACACACAATTCTTGTCAACACCATGTTGCAAGATAAAAATATCAGTATTTTCCTTGAATTCTTCAAAGGTTGAAGTTGGAAATGAGTAAGGATGAACAATTTAATAGTTTTGGCTGCAACCGCACTTTACCTGTGAACAAGTTTGGGTACCCATCTTAGCAACGCTTTTCTGCTATCTCCAAAGAGTATTTCCACCACCGGCTACCCATTTACAAGGTGTGGTGCCCCATTAGTACCTCGTTTTCTCTTTAAACAAGGTGTGGTTCTCAACTTATGAAGGAAAAAAAGGAAGGTTCGAGAGGCTTCTTGAAGCTAGCCTTCTTGGAGCCTCATCCCTATGATTTAGGACACCTGGAGCTCAATATCCCTCATCCTAGGATCATCCCTACACCTCTCCCATAGAATCCTCAACGTATCCTATCCTCTCAATCCTTTATATAATTGCTCACCCCTCATGGGTAAAGAGAGGAAGAATGTGTTATTGCATCCAAATTCTGGCCAAATTTAGTAAGACTCTTAAGTGGTTAGTACGAAAGTTAAAGGATTTGAGGCAAGGATCCTTTTAGAAGAGTTCTCAAGACCAAGGCATTGGTTGTATACTCTCCTTCTTTTTATTTTAATGCAAATATAGTTTCTTTCCCATAATAATTTGTATGTATGATTATCATGATGTCTTTATTGTTTAACTCCTTGGTCTTTTACATAGGATTATAAACTATCTTGTTACTCTTACTTGGTTTGTGTTTTGTTGTTTCTCTTATAGGTTATCCGCATAGATCAAGCACTTCAAGGATCATACCTTTGCAGCCTATGGAAGGTGAGAAGAGCAGTTATTTCAAGAATTTTATTCAATCCTAGGGGAAGTTTATTTATCTTGTAGTTTTTTTGTTCTAGTGTTGAGTGTTTGAATCTAGGGAAACAACCTTTGTCATCAATGGCTTGGAATTTCTTGTAACATACTGTTTGGAAGCCATTTTTCAAAGAGGAGGACAAGTGGAGGAGTAGTGACTCAAAGTGTTAGTTGAACTGGGAAGTGAAAGACTAGAACATGAGTATCGAGAGACTAAAACTAGTGCTTTGTTCAAGGATGACATGCTTTCAACAAACTTATAATCAAAAAGTGCATTTCCTTCCTTCCCTTCTTGTTAAATTTTAATGAGTCCAAGAAAGTAAACTCGAGTCTTTCTTCTATTTTAGGAAAGATTGAAGAAAAGAGAGAATAGTTCTTGATATGACACTGATCTATGGATTTTACGATCCTAAATTAGTGAATTTTCTTCGGTGTTTTCATAGTTTCAAGGGTCTAAAAACTCCAAAGAAGACTCTAGGGGGGTTCTTTTTTGTAAATTTAGTCTCCTGAGTCCAAAAAAGAATAAAACAATCCAAAGGAGAAATCTCTTAACTTCTGAAGAAATAAGGTATACCTTTTTTATACTTAGTCAAAAAGGTCCGAAAAAGAGGTAAATTATCACCAAACCGACACTCCTTCAAAAGAGAGCATGTAGCCTTAGTTTAACGAGTGTGAAGGAAGGGTAGATCACTCGTAATGTTCCATTTATTTATGAGAATGGGACAAAAAAAATTAAACTTGATGATTTGTATTGAAATTTAACGAGCATGACAATGAAATAAAGAATGCTCGGAATATTTTTCATGGTTTGATCCAGAGCATGAAAAAAGAAAAAAGTAAGCTCAACAGGTTCATTTTTCGTAAGTTTAGTCCTCTAGGCCCGAAAAAGAGATAAACCTATACCTGAAGATACTCTTCTAGTTTCCGAAGAAAATAGAGTAATCATTTTTCATAAGTAATCCATTGGGTCTGAAAAAGGGTTAAACTTAAACCGTTATGGGTGATCTCATTAATTTGTCACAGTGGTCTAGGAACTGAAAACACAATCTCACAAAGAATACAGACAAATATGCATAAAATTGGTAAAATGGTGTTGCAATGGAAGTAGCAGCTCTGTATAATCAATGAATAATGAATAATACAATACAATGATCGTGCAAGATGCATGAATGCCAAGAAAATTTGAATTCCCAAGGAGGTCATTTGAATTGAATGAATGGGAGTAGCTTAACTGACTATAAGCCACAATAAACACACTAGTTAACCAACTGATCAAGTGTCAATTGACTCAACTAAGTCCTAACTGAAGTCAGAGTGCAATGAATTACTGATTCTAACTGAAAGTAGCTTAGACACATGTCACTGCATGCCAACCAACAATTGGTAGCGCATCAACAACTCCAATGAACCCCGATGAGGTTAACTAAAGTCAAACTGGCCATTAGAGGTGGTTGGAGGCACCCATGTTGACTCCAGTTCATTAAATATTAATAAAATAATCAATATAATGAAAGGAGGCGCCTTCACCACTCAGCTTAACTGTTTTTAACCATCAGTTAGCAATTAGGTGCATTTATGACACTCAGATCACCCTCATTGTGCTTCGGTTAGCCTCTGTAAATGAAGGAGAAGGCTTAGTTGGCCTCCTTGACTAAAGGTAGACGTGGGTGTGCTCATGCCAATGTCATACAGTGCTCCTCTAATGCCAATTAATTCAATAAACTTAGGATAGTGGCTTAACAAGGTCAAATAGACCAAATTAAGTGTGCATGGTGGGTAAATGTCTCCAACACCCCCCCTTAAGCTATACTCAGAGGAGTAGAAACATAGAGTGCATGAAATGCTAGGGCCCTGGCAACTAAGGCCATAGGTCACCCTGTACAATAATGAAACTCAAACAATGCTCAAAAATAAATATAAGTGAGGAAAAGAGGGAAAACCCAATGGAAAAAAACCCCCTCAATATGAACACTGAAAGTAGTCTGATCACCCTGATGAACTCACCCCCAATAGGGAATGAATGTAAGTGAACTTATTTTCTTAAAATCTCTTGGTGAAGATGTCTGCAATCTGCTCATCAGTCGGACAGTATTGCAAAATGATGGTCCTGTCATGCACTAACTCTATGATGTAGTTCATGTGTATCTCTACATGCTTGGTCCTCTGCCTGGTAATTGGATCTATGGATATATTAATAGCACTTTGATTTTCACAAAAGAGGACACTAGACAAAGTAATACTAAGATCAAACTCTGAAAGAATTCCTTGCAACCAAACCGCTTGGATGCAAGCATTCACCGCTCCTCGATACTCGACCTCTACTAAAGACAATGCTATGGTGGCTTGCTTTTTGCTAGACCAGAAAATGGGGCCACCACCAAACATGAAGACATATCTGGAAGTAGAATTCCAATCAATAGAATCACTCACCCAATTGGAATCTGTGTAACCAACTAGCTCTAGCTCGGAGTCTGCAGCATAGTGAATGTCATAAGTCCTAGTTCCCTGAATATACCGAAGGATCCTCTTGGATGCCTTCCAATGAATATCATGAGGCTTCTGCATGTATCTTGACACAACATTCATGTAATAACAGATATCAGGTCAAGAATGAGTCAAGTAGAGCAAGCTGCTTATCAGTTGTCGATAAATAGTGCAGTCCATGGGAGGTGTGCTTTTTCCTTCTTCAAGGTTGGTCCCTGAAAGGAAAGGGATTGGAGAAGCCCTACATTCAGCCATTTTAAACTTGACTAACAGGTCTTATATTTATTTTTACTTAGTGACCATTATCCCATCAAATATTTGCTCAATTTCGAGCCCAATAAATTGCTTTAAGATCCCAAAATCGCTCATTTCAAATGCATTGTGGAGAGCAGTTTTGATTACTGAAATAGAAGTAATTGTGCTACCTGTAATTAGTAATTAATCAACATATAAAACAATAATAATAAAATTACCATCATATTTCTGTATATACACATTTGGATCTGATTTACACCTTTGGAAGTTTTGCGAGAGAAGGAAGGCATCCATCTTGGAATACCACTCTCTTGGGGCCTGTTTTAACCCGTATAGTGACTTCTTTAGCTTGCAAACCAAAGATGGATCAGAAATTTAGCCCTAAGTATGCTTCATGTGTATTTCCTTTCACAAAGGCATACTTAACATCCATATGATGCACTCCCCAATGCTTAGATGTTGAAATTGCCAAAACTAGGCAGATGGAGTCCATTTTTGCAACCGGTGCAAAAGTCTCATGGTAGTCCACACCTTGGACCTGGGATAAAACTTTTTCTACCATCCTTGCCTTATATTTTCAAGTGCTTCCATCAGCAAAAACCTTAGTCCAAAACACCCACTTGCATTGAACCAATTTCCTCCCCGGAGGAAGAGAGACTAGCTCCCAAGTAGTGTTTTTCTGAAGAGAATTCATCTCTTCATCCATGGCAACTTGCCATCTCGGATACTTCCAAGCATGGTAGTAAGACTTAGGGTCTAAAATTATCATCAAAGAACAATATTTAGACAAAAAATAATCAGGACAAGAGAGTGCAATACCTTCTCTTTAGAAATCAGACCAGGTTCTCCTTGGATCATCCGGAGTTCCAATGTTATCTCCTGCGAAGGAGAGTGTCTGTCGGGCCCAAGTTGGGAGATGATTTTGTACTTCAGTTTCTGATTCAGAATATTATGTTTTATTTTCACTAATATCATAAATAATAGGATCCAAATTAGGGTCATCACCCCCAATTACATCATCCAAATATTCAGTAGAATAAGAAGGAAATTCAGCAGTTTTCTCCTTCACTAGTTCTACCTCCTAAAGAGGCTCATCAAACTTGACACTCCTTTCAATGATGATATGTTTTGTTTTGATATCTAGAATATTGAAAAATTTATATTCATCAATATATCTGATAAATATACATCGATTCTTTTCGGTTGCAAATCCCTCCTTTTATCAAGTGGAATTCAGGCCCATGTAGTGGACCCAAACACCCTCAGATTCGACACATCCGGCTTGTGTCCGAAATATGCTTCAAAAGGGGTATTACATTTCATGGATGAGTGTGGCACTCTATTCTAAATATATTCTATAGCATGCATCGCTTCCACCCACAAATTTTCATCCAACTTCTTTGACTCCAACATTCAGGTGGTCATCTCCTTGAAAGATCGATTCTTCCTCTCTGCTACACCATTCTGCTGGGGAGTGTAGGGGACTGAATGCTAGATCTGAATACCACTTTGGGAAAATATATGCAGTAAATCATTACTGACATACTCCTTTCCATTATCAGATCTCAAAACCTTGATCTTTTTTCCAGATCCATTCTCAATCAAGGCTTTCAATTCAGTGAATTTTTCCAAGACTTCCGACTTCTTTTTTATTAAAAAAACCCATATGTATCTCGAAAAGTCATAAATAAAAGTCAGAAAATACCTTGATCCATTCATGGATGTGATAGGAATGGGACCACTGATATCAGAATGTATCATTCCCAAGATGCATGATGCTCAACTTTCCATCCCCCGATCGAACTTATGCTCAGGGTGCTTTCCAACAACATAGCCCTTGCAAATTCCAGTGGTAGCTTTGATGACCAGGAGGCCTTCAAGCATATAATTCTTCTATAATTGCTGCAAGTATTTGAATTTTAGGTGGTCAAACCTCTCATTCCACAATCTACTAACTTCATTTCCATGAGTCAGCAATGCAGTGAGCTTTGAATCCACTACAAAATGGGAGAACTTGTAGGCTTTTGCATGATGGTTTGCAAGGCATTTTGCTACAAGTTTTCTGGATGCAAGTTCTGTAATCTATACATCATCCGGGCTGAAGGAGACTCTCTTGGGAACTCTCATATGTGTCATTTGATAAACACTTAGGAGGTTTGATGCAAGAGATGGTACATACAGGACATTGGAAAAATAACCATGCTCAAGATCTACAGTACCTTGTCCTTTGGATATGATTGTGGAGTCATCTCCCATGTGGATGGGAATGGATTTGTCGGTCTTGAAAGATGAGAAGGAGTCTCTTTCAGCCATCATGTGGTTCGAAGCTCCAGAATCTATCAAGAGTGCTTTGGACTTTGAAGTGCTTTCCATGAGGGCATGACCTTTTTCATGCTGTGGTTCCCGATCTTCCTGATCTCTCCTCCGAAAGCTTTCCGAAATATTGATGTGATTTCTCTCAAGGAGAGAAGTAGCTTCATCAAGTTTCTTTTTCATGCAAGCATGTTTAGGGTGGAAACCATTCCCGCAGTATGAACACTTAACTTTTTCCTTTCCATGATTCCCTTTTCCTTTGTTCTTCTTTGAGCCGGAAGGCTCTTCATGCTACTGGTTTTCAACTTTAGGATTAGGAGCTTCTAATTTGGTTTTTGGGTTCTTCTGCTACTTTCCTTTACCGTTCAGATATTTGGGCCCCGAGACATGGAGAGCCTGATCATGGGAGGATCTGATGATCCCGATCTGGACAAGCTTATAATGTTCACTTGTTAGGGACTCAATGAAGGCATTGAGTGAAGGAATCTTCCATCCAGGGGTTGTTAGCTTCCCCAAATGGAATGTAGAGACAAACACCAAATAATCTACTCCAAGTTTGGAGAGTATGGAGAGGATGAGCTGATCATCCTCCTTCTCCACCTTACATTTCTTCAACAGTAAGACAATGTGCTTGAACTTTGTGAAAAAATCATTTAAGGTCTCGAAATTGGAAGGCTGGAGAGACATCAACTCATTTTCAAGCTGGTATACTCTCAAATCATCCTGTTTTCCATACAGGGTTTCCAATTTGTCCCAAATTTCCTTTGGAGTCTTCAATCCCAAGAGATGGAAAAGAAGATCCCGAGAAACAGAGAGGCATAAGAATCCGAATGCTTCATCTTTCTTGCTCAAGAATCTAGCTTTGTCTGTCATAGAAGAAGGCTCTTATTTAGTGTCCACAGTGACCCTATAGAGTCCTCTGGCACGTATCTAGATCTCCATGTCTCCTTTCCATGAATGGAAATTGAACGGAGTCAAGAGTTCTATGGAAGAAGCCATTTCAAACTACTGGAGTGAATGCTTTCACCTGTTTAAAACTTGCAAATCACAACAAAAGGGGCACCGTAAGGTTGAACAGCCTGCAAATTTTAGGATTTCATCACACCCAGCATAGTTGATCAAGTAAGCTTGACCAATAATTCCTTAACTTGGGGTATTAAGTGGTAATACTTAGCTTTTGGTGCGGTGCTGGATTTTTGAGATTTTGCTCAATTTTTTATGCAAGATCTGTCAAAAAACTTGTTTTTGAGAGATCTAAACTTCATCTCGCCATGACCTCTGATACCATATTAATTTGTCACTGTGGTATAGGAACAGAAAAACACAGTCTCACAAAGAATACAGACAAATATGCATAAAATTGGAAAAAAGGTACTGCAATGGAAGTAGTAGCTCTATATAATCAATGAATAATGAATAATACAATAGAATGATCATGCAAGATGAATGAATTCCAAGACAATTCAAATTCCAAAGGAGGTCATTCAAATTGAATGAATGGGTGTAGCTTAATTGACTGTAAGCCATAGTAAACACACTAGTTAACCAACTGATCAAGTGTCGATTGACTCAACTGAGTCCTAATTGAAGTCAGAGTGCAATGAATGACTCATTCTAATTGAAAGTAGCTCATACACATGTCACTGCATTGCAACCAACAAGTGGTAGCGCATCAATAACTCCAATGAATCCCGATGAGGTTAACTGAAGTCAAACTGACCACCAGAGGTGGTTGGAGGCACCACTGTTGACTCCAGTTCATTAAATATTAATAAAATAATCAATATTATGAAAGGAGGAATCTTCACCACTCGGCTTAACTGATTGTAACCATCAGCTAGCAATTAGGTGCATTTATGACACTCAGATCACCCTCGGAGTGCTCTAGTTAGCCTCCTTGAATGAAGGAGAAGGATTATTTGGCCTCCTTGATTGAAGGTAGGTGTGGGTGTGCTCATGCTAATGTCATACAGTGCTCCTCTGATGCCAATTAAGTCAATAAACTTAGGATAGTGGTTTAACAAGGTCAAATTGACCAAATTAAGTGTGCATGGTGGGTAAATGTCTCCAACAAATCCTTCATTTCCTTTAACGAGTCTGAAAGAAAAATTAACTCGGCTATCTAGTCATGTTTAAGCAGTCAGACTAGGGCTTGAAGATAAATCCATATGAGAAGATCCTTATAACCAAGGATATTTTAGCAAAAGATACAATATGAGGTTCAATTTTGTGTGAAAAACAACTACGAAGGCTCACGTAACCTAGAAAAGTGTGACATGGGTACCAAAAATGGAAAGAAATGTTCTAGCTAGGGTAACCCATTTGAGGTAAGCTCTAAAATATGGAACAACAATGATGTTTCAAGGGTAAAACGTGGTTATAAATCGTAGTCCGTGGATAAAAAAAGGATATCCTAAGGTTTGTAGAGGGATAAGGTATAGATGCAAGATGCAAGAGACCAAATCATATCCTATATATTGAGGATATATGTTCCAAATTCATCCATCACTTGGAAATCTAGGTAAAAAACAATAAGGATTAGTCTAAATCAAAAATAATTTGACCAAAACTATATTATTATGGGTAAAAATTTTGAAATTTTTTCTATAAATAGTGAAAAAATGGTCAAAACACAATTCATTTACTTTTTACCACAAATAGTGCAATTTTACCTTTGATCTTCAAACGACTCATGTGCTCAAACAGGTGGACGTATTTACAAACCGCAAGTTGCAGGTAGATCACCTCTCCTTTATCTTTCATTTCATGCTTTCAATTTTTAATTTTTATGCAAATTTATGATCTTTTGGCAAGTTTGTGAGGGAACCACGTGGGACTCACAGGTATCCCATTGAAAACTCACGAGTTCATGATGTAATCATGGGTATGCAACGGGGAACTCACGAGTGACACACACTATCACCACTACACAGTCGTGATTCTTGCGCATAGGGTGTTTTAACATATCTAATGGCCAAAAGAATTGATTTTGTAGGCACAATAATCCTAGAATGGAGGGAAGGAGAGCATGAGGACTTGCATAGGGAAGCATTAAGGGATCCAATGAATTTAAATGTCCTCTAAAGGTTTGGTTTAGTGAAGTTTTTTCGAATGGCCAACATGCGATCTCACATTTATCTTTTAGAGTTATTTGTGATTATGGGATCCTAAACAGGGTATGTTTCACCTTCAGGGCGAAACACTTGAAATAAATGCCGAGGATATATATTTTGTCACCAGTTTATCTCATAGAGGGGCACTGGTAAATTTAAGTGGAACTAAGCATGGGGGTGATCCACTTGGCATCCAATATTATGTAAATACATATTTCCTTCCAAGTACACAAAAGCTGTGAATGAAAATACTAATTTCCCAAATAACAATCTTTCCACTCAAATTTTGTGACCACTATTGTCTGAGTGGCGAGTACATCCACACTACATTTGGAAACACAGACCCATATTCGTATAGTGGTGGAATGTCTACAAAGTGTAGTATTTGACTGGTGCTACAAGTTGGTCATAAGTATGAAGAAACAACTATCTGACTGAAAGTTGGGAAAGAAGAAGAACTTTGGGTATTCTAACATCTTGGTATCCTTCTTCTTTGAGAGAGTGCGGCTTTGAGCCCCAAGGTGAGACTTATGCCTTCAACTCCACATGTGCCTAGGATCACACGGTGGGGGGATGTATTCCTAATTCTCCATTGTGGTGGTGAAACATGGGGTGGATTTGACGATGACTTTTATGCATGGTGGATCCAACAAGTGTCTTATTTAGAACAGTTTTCCTATGCTGATTTGGATTTTTGTAGTTATCCCGAGATGATTCTTCCTCCATGAAAAGCATGAGGAGAGATGGGTGATTTTCGTTTTCAAATGTTTAAATTTTTCATGAATTTTGTTCATAAGTATTATATACATATATAGTGTATTCAAGTCTAAGTCATGTTTTATGTGATGCAGATATTGGGCCTATTCGGTTAGATGGGTATCCCAGGACCTATATTCAACTTGTAGAAGGAGCCGACAATGAATCCATGCTTCGTATTGTGGAGGGAAAGCTGGACAGGCTCACTCATGATATGTCGACTTTGAGGATGGATCGGATTCCCATTTCCATGCAGGAGCATGTAGTGGGTGTACCTTCATCTTGGTTACACCTACTTAGGAATGTGTCCAGGGTTGTGTTGTTCTACCAGGAGGCTGTGGCGGAGGCAGCTGCAGCTTATGAGGCTGAGGATCCACCATAGATTTTATCANATATATATCATGGGTTATTTACATGTGTTTATATGTATATCTGTGTATTCATTTATACAATGTGTGTGACAAATGCTAGTGTAGTATGTAATTAACATATGCCTCAGTAATTATGTTTTGATTTCTTAGAATATGTTCATATATAATATACTCAAAATTTATTTCACGTAACCTAATCCTCAAAAATTGACGTAATAGAGTAGGATGTCTCACCTGATAGACTCCATTGAGCTGAGAGACCACTAACTGAGAGTCAATTCTAAATTATAGGAAAGTGATACCATGTGATATAGCATCCCAAAGAAGCTCAATAACAACATTGTATTCAGCTACATTGTTAGTTGCAGGACCTAAGCAAGCGCCTCCTAAGGCAACTAGTTGTCTTGTTGGTGCATAAATGACCAAAGAAGCTGAAGACAAGTTGCAAGTGTGACGTATTGCGCTGTTAGTGAAACCTACGAACCAATCCAAAGACATCTAAAATAACACCAGACTACATAAGAAACACTAATCATGCATGACCATTTACAAAATTATACAACTATAATACAAGAAAAAGCATAATGCCTAAGCGTAATACTTCTTCAGGTAGAGCTCATTTCGGGGCTCAGGAAGCTTGTTACCATCGTAATCAACTAACTGATACGCACCCTTATTTAGGAATTTGGACACAAAATATGGGCCTAACCACATAGATTTGAGCTTCCCCGCCCCCATGGGTTCCTTATCCTGGTCGTAGACCAAGACAAGTTCTCCTTTGAAGAAAAACCTAGGTTTGATAGCTTTATCGTATTGGTTATTTACCCATTGCTGATGTGATTCATTCATTGTAAGCACATCTCTATGTTGTTCATCTAGATTTTCCAAATGCAGCAAACGTTACTCTATAATAGAAGTATCGAGTAGCACATGAATTTCAATATTTAGAGATGGTATTTCGCATTGCACTGGAGTGACTAATTCTACCCCATGAATGAGTTGGAAGGGTAAAAAAAGTGTGGCAATCTTAACATTTGTTCGATGTTCCCAAATCGCATGATACAACATGATCTACTAGTTTTATCTACTGACGTTAATAGTTCATTTCATAATGGTTTTCAAATTTATCTTAATGACTTCTACTTGCCAATTCACTTGTGGGTAAAAAGAAGACGAGTGGTCTTGCCTAAAACCTAGAAGAGTAGTCAACTCTGTCATCATTTTGTTCTGAAAGTGACTTCCATGGTCAATGGCAATCGTCTTTAGACTACCAAATCTGGCAATGGTTTGAATGAACTAGAAGTACATTGTCATCTCACCATCGGCTTTAAAGGTAGGAATTTCCTCTACCCACTTTGTAAAGTAGTATACAGTGACAATGATGTACCTATGCCCCCCAGCACACACCTGGTTGCAGGTCATGAAATCCACACCCACTTGGTGAAGGGCCCTACCGCGATGATGGGATATAGAAGAGCAGGATGTGACTGCATCTTTCTAGTATACAGCTGGCATATATGACAGCGTTTCATGGCTTCTATGCAATATTTAAAGATGGTAGACTAGAAATAACTAGCACGCAAGATCTGATGGGTTGTTCCTAAACTAGATAAATGACCCCCACATGCTCTGTTGTGAGAATCATTTAGGACAATCTCTACCTCCTCATGGGTAAGACATCGACATAATATGGAATCGACCCCTCTTTTATATAATGTATCTATGATGATGTGGTAGTTTTTAGCGTTCAATCTTAACTTGCGTCGACATTCCCATGACAAGGTCGTGGGACACTTCAAAGTATGAAGATATACTAAGATATCTCTATAATAAGGGCCAGAGGTTCATATTAAGAAAATGTGCTCATCATGGAATGGCTCATATTCTATCACTAAGCTCTCATCACTGCGGAACTTTGAGATAAGTTCTACGAACACCAGGGACTTTTTGGATTTGGTGGACTGAAAATCTAAGTCAAACTCTTGGAGTATGACAGTCCATTTATTAAACTTTCCCCTGATTAAGCGTCAGGATAAGACATACTAAAATAGATTCATGTTTGCAACTACAATATTTGTCCTTTGTAAAATGTAATGTTGCAACCTATAGATCGAATAGACTACCACCAAAGCCAGTTTCTCCACATGTGAATATCTAAGATCAAGACCAGCTAAAGCATGTCTAAGATAGTGTATGGCATGCTCCTAGATATTTTAATCCTCCTGAACTAGCACTACACCAATTGTAGACTCATATGCAGCCAGATACAATATAAATTCCTTCATGTAATCTGGCGGACGCAAGAGAGGAGCTAATAATAGTGCTTTTTTAAATGCCTCGAATGATTGTTGTGCAGATTTGTCCAATAGGAATGGATTTCCTTGCTTGAGCAAGCACATGAAACCTTTAGTTATATTGGCATAATTCACAATAAACCATCTAAGAAATTTGGACTTCCCTTGTAGACTATGTAGTTGTCTAATAGTTTGAGGAGGAAGAAGATTAACAATCTCCTCGACTTTCAATGGATTGACCCTTATACCTTTGTTAGAGACTATGAAGCCTAGAAGTCACCTCGATTCGACATAGAAGACACGCTTATGGGGATTTAAGTGAATATTATAGTGCTTGCATATTTAAAAAACTAAACGAATATGATCTTGATGATATTTTATTTTACTAGAATGAGCCAGAAGGTCATATAAGTAGGTATCGACAATGTGCTTAATATCGTGAAAACTGAAATTCATAGCTCTTTGAAAGGTTTCACCGACATTTTTCAAACCAAATGACATTTTATTGTACGTGGGCATACCTGAGGGATAGATAAAGGTAGTTTTATGTTGGTCCTCAGGTTTAATTTGAATCTGGTTATATACCGAGAAGCCATCCATAGATGAAAAAACTTCGCTACCTGCACACGCATCGATAATATGATCTATGAACAGTGTGGGGTAGTTATCCTTAGGGAATTCCTTATTCAAATCCCTGAAATCAGTACAAACATGTATGGTCGCTTGTTTCTTATTAACTGGAATGGGGTTGGATACCCATTCTGTGAGAGAGATAGGGAATATGAAACCCGCCTTCAACATTTTTTCTACTCCATCTTTGACGATTGTCGCTTTCCACAGATTCATTAGTTAAATTTTTTTCTAAACAATTTTAACATTATGGTATGTTCTAATATCATGATATACAATGGATGGGTTGATTCCTAATGTCTCCTTGTAAGACCAGGAAAAGACATCGTGGAACTCCTTGAATAAGGCACTATAACTAGCAATCTCTTCAAGTGAAGAATTTTTTCCAATATAAACATTCTCCATGACATCATGCTTGATAGAGATATTGATCAGTATGGTAGCGGAAATATTTTCCATGTTCCCCTTAGAAAACAATCCTTCCTTAGGCGAAGGGTTTACATGTTGATAAATACCTTTAGTTAGTATCACGTGGAACTCATATTTTTCAATCCTGCTCAGATCTGGTAGGAAATACGACTTGTGATGTAAGTCTTCACAAAGTTTCTCGGTTCCTATCATAGCCTCCATAATGACTTCATCAGATGGTAAAACCATATCTAATAAATCATATGAATAAATTCTTTTCTCTTCCCATGTGTGCAAATAAGCTTCATTTGACTCTTCTGAGACGAGAGGAGTCAATATGGAATTGACAGTAGCATCAAATATATCTTGGTAGGCTACTTCTGTTGCTGATAAGGGCACATCAGGCTCTTCTTGTAAATGGATAACCCATGGGTCAGTTTTATTTGCAACTGTACAAATGTTCTTCCCTACACTAGTCGTTCCTAGGTAGTTTATAGGAGCAAGCATATAAAAATTTCCCATCAATGATGTGTACATCCCAACTCCTAAACTCTCATTCGTTTGGCACAACTGATCAATCAAAGGTACATTAGACTCTGAAGTCTCCATATGCCCTTTCTGTGTATATTACAGTTGATCAATAGTCACCAAATTTCCTTCATGAGGGAACACAAGGACTCAAAAGACGGATACGAAATAGTGCACATAGCATAGGTCCAACTCCTCCCGAAGAGTAAGTTATAATCCATAGGGGCTTCAACGAATTCAATTTCTACTAATACCTTTTCCTTGCCAGTTTTATATCAAAAGAAGGAAGGATACCATCCGGGCGAAAAGATATCCATCAAAAGTGGTCAACAAAGTGTTAGACAGAACTAACTCAAAGGATCCCAGAGCTTTACAACATGAAATAGACATTACGCATGTGGATGCACCTTCATCTATTACCATTTTTCCAATAGTTTTTTCGCCATGGACTATGTCAATTGAAACGGGAACATGGTAAGGAAAGTGGGGTTTGACAGATAAGTTAAACTTATCCATCAATCTCACAGACTCCATACTACCAATAGCCACCAAAAGTGCATCACACAATGAAGGACAACTTTGTAGGACTTATAAGGATGACATAGCACAAGGATTTTGGTCCAATTCCTCCACAACCTAGTATTTGGGAGAAACCCTCGCATTAGGATTGTGAAATTTCTTTATGAAAATACCTTTTGGTATCTTCGGCATAGGATCAGTCGATTTTTCTATCAAAAGTGGGGTCGATGTTTCAGCAGTCTATTTATCTTTCTGCGGAGACTCGGATTCATAGGTTTTTTCTCTGGTCTGCAGTAGGGTTTGAGATTGAACCATGTTAATATGATTGATCACTAGAGGGCACAACCTGCATGCCTCCAGCGTTCTTTGGATCACTAGAAGTTGTGATTTTTCCTTCTGGGAACAGGTCCTTAAGGACGACAGATTGTTTTTTTTCAACAACTTTTGAGCTTCATCCATTAGGGGACACTAGTAAGTCAAATTATCTTCCTAGAAAATCTCGCAAGGAAACTTAACTTTATTATTTTCTTTCTTTCCCCCCTCAGCATTATTTGTGGGTTTTTGTTTATTCTAACCTCCCTCGCCATTTTTACCCTTATTTTTCTTCCGACCAAACTGTGGAATTCCCTTCTGGGTGGATTGCGCATGATAAACATTTTAATTCTGGGGTGAGAGAGTGGCATCCTTGACTTCCTCCGCTCCATATTTTTTCACTGATAATTCAAGTATATGTTTCACCAGTGATTATATAGTCGGTGATTCAACTGATCCCGCAACGTCATCGGCATGTGGAACATGCTTCGTTTTTTCAAAGTTTGTATTGGAACTTGGCACCTCATGTATAATATCATATATAATCCTAGACTTAGCATAGATCAAGTCCAGTTGTTGGAACCTAAGTATGGGTTCCTCCTCCGAGGCCACTTCCGAAGTTGAAAATTCCTATTAAATGTATGGCAATAAATATTTCAAAAAACATTCCAAAAGAAATTCAAGAGGAATATTAGCTTTAATGATCCTCTTCCTTTTTCTCCACTCCTAAATATGGTTAGAGATGTCAGCAACCATATTTATCTGAAAATTCAACAAAAGGTTTGTATTGTCATCATACTCGACAAGAAGTTGAAAGTGGTTCAGAAAAATGGTTGCTAGAACAAGAAAACTGTCGTAGGAGGTGGACGAAAATTTAATATACCATTTAGTCGCAACACTAGTCAAATTTCTTTAAAATAGTATCAGCCAAATCAAATCATTTTTTGGAGAGTTATAGGAACACCATAAGTGAAACGTTGTGACATGGTCACCAGGATCCTCTCCATTTTTTCCTTACAACTTGGGAATGTCAGAAGGTAGTTTGATAGGAACTGGTGGCCAAGTTAGATCATGGCGCATAGGGTCGTTCATAAGTTTTTAAAGGTCTGGAAATTTTAGCGTTGCCAAAAAAGGTAATCTAGGCCTAACTGGAGATTGATATTGAGGAATTTGGTGTGAGGATGTTCCTACACCAATGTTCCCAAAATATTGGTTGGGGTTGCCCCCAGCCACCGGTTGTAAAGAAGTAGAAATGTTCTAAAAATGATTCCATCCAAATGCCAAGGGATTGATAAATTTAGATGTGTTATACTTTGTTCGACTGATTTTGGCCGAAGATGGAGTCACAGATACGGGAGCTATAATTCGCCCACTAAAAAGTGAGAAAGGAGAGCTTCAAAGTGCTGCAGTTGAAACTTGATTAGAAGTTTGAAAGTTGAGCACTGAAAAAGGATTCTAGATTTTGGATGGCACAGCTACATAGGTAGGTGTGGGACCTACATAAAGTTAGGATAGAGGGATTTTCCCTCCAAACCATGGAAAACCTTGGACAGAGGAAGTGGAACCACTAGGACAACTTTGAGTATTTTGAAACAAAGGAGAAGATGTAAAGGGTACACTGGGTATCCCAGTGACAACCATTCTAGATGGACCCGTAGTGTTCAAAGGTGTCGATGGATTAACCACTCGAGCACTCAGAGACACTGGGGTTGATGAGTTAAAATCTAAAGATACCACTAGTGTGATAGATACATTTGTCCATGGTGCACTCACAGGTGAAGGAGAGACTTCACTAAATACCATGGCTGAAGTGGGGGTGGACATATCCCTCAAACATTATCCTGAATTAGACATGACAAAACTCAAAGGAACACCAATTCTAAGTGGCCCGAATGGACGAACTTGGACAAGTACATGATCTCTTAGGTTAGTAAGAGGTGAGTTGTAGTTCCTTGCAAAATATTTGGCTTTCAAATATTCGATTACTACTAAAAAAGTACCAGTCTGATTGTATCTAAGTTCAGGTTTCCCTGGAATTTATTTAACACCAGTTGATTAAAAAGAACAATTTGTATTCAATATGTGCCTTTGAGGTGGCATTGGAGGTTCCACTATTGAAATCAAAGGAAATGTTTTCAACCTTCGAGACCTACGAGGAGGTTGATCCTCTATTCTTAAACATTTTAATCACACACACCTAAAGGTCAGACTAGATCACATGCAATCCAAATATCACACCACTAAAATCTTCTTAAGTATCACAAACAAAGGCAGGTAAAATATTTATCATCCAAAGGAGCATCTGGGATGATGACAGCCCAAAAAAAAACAGTGAAGATCGAAGAGCAGTTACCCAAGGTCCCGATAAAATTTATATCGGTGAAAGCATTTGAATCACCATACAACCCTCCCAAATTGTTGCACTAGGTTTCCTCCCATGTCAGGCCTAGGTACAATGTAAATAACCTTCCACCATCACCTATGAAAGAGCCCTAAGTCAAGATACTAACGTTACCAAGCCTACAAGAAAATTCTAGTGGAACAGTAGTAGGTCCAATTGATGTACATGGGAAGGTAAAAAATCCCAAAATTCAAGCATCACTGGCACCTTACGGGGCCCAACGTGGTATTAAATGAACCCTCATATGTACAACATTCCTAGTGTATGTTCAAACTAAGTGTTGGAGGGGTATCTCTGCAACTAAGACCTCGCACGACCTCATGTTTAACTACCATGTTAGAGGATATTTTTGGTTGATCTTCTCGTAAGCATGGATTTCCTGAGAGACAAGTCACTATGTCTGAGTTTTAAATGGTCTTGGATAGTTGTATATTACTTATTCTAAAACCCTATCCTAATTTAGTTTGTGTAGTCCCTAGAAAGAAAATGTTACTAGATGCTTTTTATTAATAAGCGTTCTTTTTAGGGTTTGTTTTTACACACGCTAGTGGAGATGAAAACTTGTGATGTTATGACTCAACTGAAAACAAAATAATGAATTATGTAAATATTTCAAATTACAATTTATATTCTAGTTCCTTTTTCTTTTTCAAAACAATGAAATTTACCTAATGAACTTTGTAAAACAAAAGACTTTTTACTTTTCTTTTTTGAAAAAATTCAAAAAAAAAATGTACAATGTGCCTATCTAAGACTATCAATGCAACTAAATTCTTTGTTTTTGTTTTATTTTTCGAAAATAGAAATTTCAAATGAAACTTAATGCACCTAAGTAAGTCAGAAATATAAACACATGTAATAATAAGTCTCAAAAAATTCACATCTCATAATCACAAACTCTGAAAGATCTACAAAGTTGGACAAAAATAGCTTGGACTAGACTACAAGTTTAAGAAAAATTAAGTAGACCAAGAAAATGGAAGTAAAGGTCAATATAATTACTAAAGCAATTATACAACAATGAGTAGATGCAAGTATTGATAGAGGTCAAACATTCAGAGACTACTCATACTCCAAGCAAGGATGCCAAGAGGGAAGACCTAAAAAGATTCTTACACATACATTCAACCTTCCCTACCCAAAATAAAGCTTACAAAATAAAACTAACATAGACTTGTAACAAATAACAGTCCAATGGACACCCAGGACACAACCCCAGAAGTAGTTGGGATATCAAAAAAAGCTCAGAGAACGCAAACCCTAGAGCTTTGTACACCCATATTATACAGGAACACACGAATGTTCTTTGACAGAACTGCGAGTCACTCATGATTGTACTTAATACAACTCGTGAGTTCACAAGGAAATCACAACTGTAAGTATAGGAAACCCACGAGTGGTTCCTAAATTTTTCAAAAAGAAAAACAAAAATTCTAAGAACCCTAAAGGTCCGACAAGAACTGACTGAAAATCAATAGTTTCAATCCACAAACAGAAACAGAAAGAACAAAAGATGGAAATAAAACTCAATTGAAGAGACTCCAAAACAACCTAGATTCCCCAGTCGATTCGTCAGTTCTATCTCTAGGGAAATCTACCTTATGACTTGGGGAAAAGGGTCACCAACATACTATACGTATGACTTGCATACAAGCAGGGTTTAGAGACAAATAACATAGAATAATATATAGTAGGATATGTACCTTATTCTAGATGGTTGATCCAATCTTTAACTCTTCTTCTCCAATGCTCCTAGGTTTCTGATCTTCAACACCCGCAACAAAGATTTATATTTCCTCACAGTATCTTTTACTATTATATAAAAGAGACATGAACATATAGCAATTGCATTTGAAAACAAATAACAAGATAGATCATAACACATAACAATAAAAACATGCATCAAGACAATGATGGAAGGAAAACACTCTTTATTGATGAAGTTGAGGAAACATTACAAAACCTTGTTTGAGACAAGCTTTTCTGCACACCAAGACATGAGTCCTCCTTGCTCCTCTCTTCAATAGAATCCTCCAACATAACCTTTCTCTCAAAATTTATTTCTCTATCCTCTACCATTCCCCTCTTTTTATACTTGTTTCGAGAGAAGTAATTCGAGGCTTAGGATGGTTTCGAAAGTTGGGGAGGTTTCCAAACCGAGCCGAACTACCCCGAGTTATTCATCTTTTTATTTTTAAATTATTCTTAATGAAACTCATGGGTTTATGTGGAGAAAATTGTGAGTGACTCGTGATTTTATTGAAGGGAAGTCACAAGTACAAATTCTTATAGATAACACGTGGGTTGCACATAGGGTGACCCGCGAGTAACACGTGAGTTGTTATAATAGAATTGTGAGTGCAAGGTAAGTTTAACTGTAAAAAAGGGAATGTTGAAGTAAACAGTATGTATCAAGTGTCCAACTCATCAACAGAGTTATGGATACTTCAATCCTCAGTGTCATTTTGTGTAATGACATCTTTGATGTCATTACTCGGATAGAGAAGTGCCATTTTACTATATAACAAAGTGGATGCCAACTATCTAGGCTAGTGGGTAGGGAATTAAACAAAACTGATTAAATATTCTATCCTAAGTTGTGAGTGGGTTTATAATATTCCAACACCCCCCTTTAATTCTGACTCTATGATGATATATAGATGCATATGTATGCATATAGGTGTATATAGGTCCCAACAACAAGGCTATGGTCACCCTTTAAAAATTATTCATGTCCAGAAAAGTGAGGAAAGAGGCAAAACCACATGGGGAAAATCCTCCCTCAAGAAAGTACAAGGCACAATTTGAACAATATGTCTTCAACATATCTTTATCTCCAGTTGAATTAGTTGAATGAACTGCTTATTGGTGAAAGACTTAATGAAGAAATCTTGAACTCCATGATCATGTGCTATAGTGTAGAATCTGCAAGAAAGAAGTGGAGAGACTATTGGTATTTCATCAACTGATGAAGTAGGAGAATTATCTGAATGCTTCTTACTATTAACAAACTCTGATATGAAAACAAAATCTGAAATGGAAAATAGATATGTGCATACTCCTTCCCAAAGAGTACAAAAATTAAGACACTTTGTTACACACTCAATTCCATGAATAGCTACAAAATTGTGATGTGAATCACATGTCATTATTCCAATATGATGTATCACTTTCCAAGATACGATATGAGTCTGATAAAACTCTGATATATCAGAAACATTAGGATATGGAACAGCAAAGAGAAAGGCTTTAATTACTCCATGAGGATATAGGGCTAGACTAGGAAAACTATAAGCAACTGGGGAAAATTGATGAGTGTAAAAATATGAATGATAAATGGACTTGAGATATGAACCGTAAGTGTTTAGAATAGATCCAAACATGTGTAATATCAGTCCAAATATGAATTTGTTCATGGATAACCAACTAGTGAAACATAGGCAAGACTTCAAACCATGTAATATAAGTAACATTGCATAAGAGGACAATGAGGAATCAACTAGTGAACTTGGGATTTTTATAGTATTAGGATTATTAATAGGTATGGTAGATGTTATGTATGGTGGTATGAATTATTTCATGACATGTATATCATCCTGCAAACATGCTTCTAAATCATAAGTATGGAGTGAGGAAGAGCTGCTTAAATATAAGCTAGTATTGTTAGGAATTATGATCCAAAATGTAATAATTAGAAGTTTAGTTTAATAAATGTAAAAGGGAATCTACACACTCACGTGATTATGTGAGGTGTCCCTTAGTTAGTTTCAGTAACGGTAAATTAGTTGTTACTCTTTGGATATTTAAATCCATTGAGTTTTCCATGTGAGGTAATCTTTCGGGACTTAGCCCTCACATCTCTGTGATGCAATTATTTTCCTTCTTCATTAATAAAGTTATGTGTCTGAGGACACTTTGTCAAAGTGGTATCAGAGCACGCGGTTAAAGCTTGGTCTGGTTGGAACCTGGTTGGAAGGTGCTAAAGGTTGTTTGAATAAGGTGACTTTCAAGGTTTTGGAATAGCGAAATTTTGACCGTAAGTTAATGCTTCCTATTCGTTTGGGCTAAAAAGAAAAAAGAATCTGTGCTGAAAAGATTAATGCTTCCTATTCTTTTGGGCTAAAAAAGAATCTCTGCAGAAAATATTATTTATAGACTCAGTTTATTTTTGTTCATTTTACTTGGAGAGAGTAAAATATTTTTATTTTTTTTAAGGCAAGGTTATTTAAAAATTTTGTGGAAGAGAATTTTTTTAAAAAGGAAGCCACGTATAAGTTCTTATTTAAAAAAAAAAATCATTCTTATTGTTTTCACTCACTGAGAGAGATAGCATAGCTGGCGTTGGGATAGAGTTATTGTTTTCACTCACTGAGAGAGATAGCATAGCCGATGTTGGGATAGAGATGTACGAATCAGCATAGAAGAAGAGAGAAAACCAGCGTTGAAAAGAGGCAAAACCAACGTTGAAGAGATAAAACCAGCAGGCATTGAAGAGAGCAAACGAACGTTGAAAAGAACCAGCAAAACTCCAGTGTAGAGATAGAAGAGTTCACAATCTTGTATAATTTTTTCACTTTTCATTTAATTCAAGATTTATGTAATATTTTGAAAAGTGAATAAGTTGTTTTGGAGAGATAAGGTAATTTATTATTCATTTTTATTTTTGGATATTTTTTATATTAAGAAGAAAAAGGTGGAGAAATAAAACTTAAAAAAAAAAAGGTTATTTTTGGAGTTGATGGGACTGGATCTTGTGACCACCCACTCAACAATCTTGTATCTCTCCAATTCACCTATAAAGATTTGTTACTTTTTGGAGTGATAAGGTGCATTTTGTATTGGGCATTGGAGTAATAAGGAGCATTTGTTGGCGTCATAAGGAGAACTTGTATTTTCACTCAAGGTTTGATTAGAGAAAAGTGAAGCTCTATCAAATTCTTTTCTTGAGGCTATAAGTGGGTCAAGGCCAAGACCCTATAGCTTTCTTTTGCATGGTGTGTGGTGTTTCTTGTAGTATTTCTTTCATGGTGACTCTTGTTGATGAGTAATTTTCTTTTCATGTTGGTGGTGATATTTTTGCATAAAATCTTCTATTGGTGATATAAGGTGATTGTTTATTCTGGTGAGATAAGGTGTTTTTTTTTCAATTCTTGGAGCTATAAGGTTTGCATAATACACATCAGGTTTGCATAATACACATCTTCTGGAGTTACAAGGTGTTTATTTTTTTTTACAATGTCTAAAGTTGTAAGTCTTTTTAATGAATTTGACAAGTTGGAAGGATCGAAAAATTATAAAGTTTGGAGTCGTCATATTCAAAGCACTCTTATTTACAATGAATTGTGGAAGGGTGTATGTAATGCTCAGCCTACCAAACCGATTAATCCTAATCAGCTTGCAAAGTGGGAACTAAAAGATGAAAAGGCGTTAGCATTGATTCACAGTACTGTTTCTGATGATATTTATGTGCATATTGAAAATAGTTCTGATGCATGGTCAACTTGGAAGACATTGAAATATTTATTTGATTCTCAGAGTGAAGCTAAGAAAATCGATCTTCAATTGAAGTTGTTTCAACAAAAATTGTCTTTAAGAGGTGATGTCATGGAGTACATTTCTAGATTGAAAAATATCAAACAAGAAATTTCAAGAGCTAGTTTTGGTAAAATTGAGGACAGCATGATGGTGACCATTTTGATCGCAGGATTGCCTAAGACATATAAGCATTTTTTGGAAACTTTACAGATTACAAATAAATTGGATAAAATTTCTTTTGATGAACTAAGTGAATTACTTGCCACACATGATAAAACTTTTGGTAAAACAAAGCAAACAAGAGAACATGTCCTGGTCGCAAGTACTAGCAACCAATCTTCAGGTAATCATCAAAAGGGAAATGATCAGAAAGTTTTTCAAATTTCAAATAGAGGTCATAGTCATGGTTTTGGAAGAGGAAGAGGCCGCAGAAGAGGAAGAGGAAGAAATCAAGGAAGAAGTTCTAAATAATCAAAAAGTACACAATCACAGTTTTCTGGAAGAGGAAGAGGTTAAAAAAACCAACAGGTTTCTGGAAGAGGAAGAGGTACTAAATAGGTCACATGTTTTCGTTGTAATAGAGTTGGACATTATGCTTCAGACTGTAGAGTTTCATTTGAAAAAATTCTAAAAGAAAGAGAATCTAAAGAATCTTCATCAGCGGCACATTATGCTCATGCAAACGATAGTGAAAATTGTGAATATGTCTTTACAGCACTTGGACAATTAGAATCAATGGATTTTGTTCAAGTTCATCAGTTGGAATTGGCAAATTTTGTTCAGTCTTCTTATTATTTCAAAAAATTATTTTGAAGATGCTTGGATTATGGATATGGGGGCTACTCAGCATATGACATACAGAAAATATTTCTTTTGGAGTTATGAAGATTGTCATTTAAATTCAATTTTTCTTGTAGATGATTCTATTCATTTACCACAGGGAAAAGGAACATTCAAGGTTGACTTGCTAGGAATTGGAGAAAGATTGATTTCTAATGTTTGGTATGTGCCTACATTTAAGAAAAATTGGTTGTCGTTAGTTGTCATTCGCCAATTAGGACATCAAATTGTAATGGAAGATGGTATCATTTTGGTTAATTCAAAAAAAAGGATGCATACAAAACAGTTATGACAGGTTATGAAGATGGAAAGCTTCTTAGGATGAAGGGAACAGTCATTCCTAGAGAAAAGGAACATTTGAAAGAATTTGCAGGTTTAGTTGAATCTGATGTTTCACCTAAGAGTTGTGGCACATTTGTTTTGGGCACTTGAATGTTGATAGTCTTGTACAGCTTCAAAAACAAGGAATGGTAAAGGGGTTGCCTACTTTTCGGAAGGAAAATGCAAAGTGTGAAGCTTGCATTTATGGCAAACAGAGAAGGATAGATTTTTCAAAAAGCACTTGGAGAGCAACAAGGAGATTACAGCTTGTTCATAGTGATGTTTGTGGTCCTTTGGAAACTTCACTTGGTGGTTGTAAATATTTTTTGTTGTTTATTGATGATTTTTTTTTTTTAGAAAAACGGTTAAAATTTAATTAAAGACTGGCAAATGGGCTGCCAGGGCCTTACAAAGCAAATTCAAAGTCACTCTTCTGATCTTCCTTTCTTGCTTGGTTCCTTTACTACTGCTGATCTAGATGGTCTTCTTATCCTTAAGGGATTGGGCAAAAAGAGCTTTATCCATTGACAATAAGCTGGTTTTTGTTTAGAAGAGCACCCCGGTTGGCTTCGGCGTCCGCAAGACTGTTTAGATTCCTGAGCACATGCTGAGCCTTATAAATTCTGAAGTGAGAAAGGAGAAGGCTGACTTTCCTGAAGATTTGGCCAAGATGAATGTCCGAGGGGATCTTCTTGGTGTGAACCGCTTTAATTATCAGCTTGGAGTCTCCGAAAATATTAATCTTTTGGATGTTCAGCTTTCTTGCCTGGATTAGGCCCTACCACAGCGCCAGAATTTCAGCT
>LPNX010000036.1:0-48154 GCA_001517045.1 Pseudotsuga menziesii | reverse complement strand
TGTTATTGCGCTCCAGCCAAATTTTCCATGAAACGAACCTGGGGATCCACATCCACGTGGTTTTGATGAGATTTTTATTACTCAAATCGTGGGGATAGAGGTAGATCCAACGGCTTACCAAATCGACTGCAGAGCTGGGAAAATTGACAGCGATGGGACCAAGCAACATTTTCCAGGCCTCCTGGGTGAAATCGCAGCCTGTGAACAGATGATCAGCGTCTTCTTCAGCGTTTTTGCACAGTGGGTAGCGAGAAGGGCCAGCCCAGCCTTTCTTCTTGAGCTTTTCATAGGTGAGAACGCTGTCATGAAGCATTTGCCAGGTGAAAAAATCGATTTTAGGGATGGACGGGTAATGCCAAAGAGCATTCCACGGGCTTGGGTTGGGGGGAGCCCAAGGGCGTTCCAAAATTGAAGCATAACCAGCAGAGGCAGTATATTTACCTATGCCAGTTCCCCAGCCACGTTTATCTTTGGAATTGGCAGAAATTGGCGATTTTCCTTGGAGAGAGGTCAACAACAGCTGCGCCTCAGGTTCCAGCTCGATTGGATATTCTCCCAGGTTCCATTTTGCCCAGGATTTATTTTCATCATGATCCCAAGAGGAAATATCCCACAACGTGCTGCAGCTGTTGCCAGTAAGCCAGATTTGGATATTCCTTAGCTCGGTCAAGCTGATCAAAGGCTGATCTCCTGAGATAGAGTCGTCCCAGATTCTTATATTTGCACCATTTCCAGGTATCCAAGTGAGCTTGGCTTTGAAGTGAGGCAGGACTTTTTTACAGAGCATGAAAATCGGAGAACCAGTCTGTCTTTTTGGAGGATTATCTAGACATCTTTTCCTGTTGCCTGTGAAGTATTTTTTCCGGAGGATCTGCTTGCTCTAGGTGTTCTTGCCAGAGATCAAATTCCAGAGGATTTTTCCACCCATGGCTAGATTTTGGGTGGCTACATCCCTGATCTGAAGGCCCCCTTCAGTCTTTGGCTTTTTTATCTTGTCCCAGCTGACAAGCTGCATCTTCTTTTCATTGTTTCGTCCCCCCTCCCAGAGGAAACGCCGGAGCAGCTCTTCGATCTTGTTCGTAATGGTTTTGGGAGCTAACAGAACAGAACACTGATAAATAGGAAGACTGGTGAGGACAGAGTTGATCAAAACCAATTTGCCTGCCTTGTTGAGCCAGGATGCTCCCCAAGCTTGGATTTTGTCTTTGAGCTTGTCCAGAAGGGGCAACCAGTGGGCAACTTTAGGAGAGGATTTGAAGATAGGGATGCCTAGATAGGTGAAGGTGTCCCAGAATGAGATGGCTTCCATGTCAAGGATCCTGGAGATGTTCAGCATTTCGAGAGAGGAGCAATTCCAACCATAGACCTTACTTTTGAGGAAGTTTATTTCACTTCCAGAGCTGTTCATGTAGTGGTCAAGTTCTGATTTGAAGTTCCTGGATGTTCTGAGGTTGGCCACTCCCAGAAGCAGAGTGTCATCAGCAAACTGGGCGTGGTTTACATCCTTGACCTTAGGAGCAATTCTTATGCCAGAGAGAGCTCTGTTTTGGAGACTATTATTCAGCTGGAAGCTCAGAACAGAAGCCTGGATGACAAAGAGGACAGGGGAGAGGGGGCAGCCTTGCCTTAACCCTCTTGAAGCCTGGAAAAACTTGGTAGGCTGGCCATTGATCAGCGGAGCAATCCAGGGAGCTGATATGCAGGCTCTAACCCACTTAATAAAATTCTGATTGAACCCGAAGTTCCTCATGGCAGCAAAGAGGAAGTCATGCTTGACACGGTCAAAGGCACTGGCTAAGTCCAACTTGACTGCCATTCCTTTCTCTTTATTCCTATAGCTGGTATGAATGGCCTCTTGGACTAATATTATATTGTCCAGGATCTGCCTGCCTCTGACAAACCCACCTTGGTTTTTCGGAATCAGTTTTGGCAGAATTTTTTTGAGTCTGTTGGCCATTATTTTGGTTGTGATTTTGTAACCAGTATTGCACAGGGAGATTGGCCGGAACCGATTGAAAGTCCTGGCCCCTTTTTCTTTTGGAATGAGGGCCAGGAAAGAGGAGTTTATGCTGCCTCCCAGTTTGGAGCAAATCTGAGTCTTCTTGATCATTCTATACAAGTCCCTTTTGATTATGTCCCAGCAAGAGACATAGAACCGGGCTGTAAATCCATCTGGCCCGGGAGCTTTGTCAGGGTCCATGTTGAAGAGGGATTTTTTAATTTCACGGATACTCACAGGGTAGTTCAGTAGCTGGTTGTCCTCTTCACTTATCAGCTTTGGAATCTCTGTGAGGGGGTAGGAGTACGGATCCACCGGGTCCAGGTCCGGGGCAGAGTAAAGCTTCTTGAAGAAGGAGTGGGCAGCCTCCTTGATGCCATTAGAATCCTTTATAATGTGGTCTTGCAGCTGAATCTCATTGATGGTGTTGTGGATTTTCCGAGCTTGGGCCTGCTTGTGAAAAAAAGTGGTGTTTTTGTCTCCAGCTTGAAGCCAGAGCGTTCTAGATTTGATTCTCCAATAGGTTTCCTCCTCTCTGCACGCTTTTTGGTACTTCCTTTGAAGATCTGCTTCCCTGTTGAGCAAGTCAAGGGTGATAGGGGACTCTTCCATGGTCAGTTGGTGTTGTTCCAGAGCCTTCTGGCAGCTAATCCTTTCATCTGAAGGGGTTCTTAGACCTTTTGCCCAAGCTTTCAGATCAACTTTGAGCCTTCTTAATTTTCCTTCCCAGACGAAGAAAGGAGACCCTTGAATCGGTTCATACCAGGATTTGTTCACAATGTCAAGGAAACCATCCTGATATACCCATAAAGGACTGAAGCGGAAGGGGATGGGGCCTAACTGAACTTCAGGGAACAGGGTGAGCGAGATAGTTTTATGATCTGAGGTATAATGAGCGTGGATCTTGGAGGAATCCATGAGGCCAAGGGTAAGGAAGGCGGAGTGAATGAGAAACCGGTCTAGGCGGGCAGCTATATGGCCAGGTCCAAACCTTTTGTTGGACCAGGTGAACTTTCCTCTGTCTGGGGGGATGTCAACGAGGTCCCAATCCAGCATCACATCTTCCACCCACTCTCTGGCAGGATCCCGGACTATTGATCCCCTTTTTTTTTCTGCTAGGGCTAGGGTTACATTTAGATCTCCAGCTACAACAAGATTCTCAGGGTTATGCTGGTTAAGGAAGAAATTTAAAGAATCCCAGCACTCTTTTTTTTCCACAAGAGAGACAGGAACATACAGGTTGAAGATACTTACATAGAGGCTGGAATATTTATGGTACAGCTTGGTGAATAGCCAATGCGTGGTGCCTTCTTCTTCTACAAGGTCGAGCTTTGCGGAGTCCCAGAAAGTTGCCAAGCCTCCCGAGGCTCCTCTAGCGCTCACAGCCCTACCTGGGCCTTTCTTCCAAACCGAGTTCCTTGCACGGAGGAGAGCTTCTTCCTCCATTTTTGTCTCCTGGATTAGGAGGACTTCCGGCCTCAATACTCTTACTAGATCTCTTATTGCTTCTTCTTTTAGGGGGGTGCCGAGTCCTCTGCAGTTCCAGGAGACGTATTGCATTATTTACCTGTTTGAGGGGGATGGCCCCCTTTCGGGGTCTTCCCAATCTTCAACCGGGATCTGGTGTTCATCATTTCTGGAATGGTGTGCTGTGAGCCTTGAGCTATGTCCTTATAGGACTGTTCTTCCCTTCTTTTCTTTTCAGGTTTCCGTCCCCGCTTTGGTTGATTTGGAGAGACGGACGGGCTGCTTGCTTCAGTATCACCCTCATCCGAGGAATCAGCTCCTATTTCCGAGCCCAGGCTGGAGTGATCCTTTGGTAGACTGGAGGCAGACCGGTGGAGGCCAGAATCGCTTGGGCTATGTGACCCTGGGACTTCACCAGCTTCTGTTCCATGTGCAGGGTTTTGGACCTCAATGGAAGTTTCTTGAGGGTTGGGCGCTGGATTGCCTTTCTTCGGTGGTTCTTGGATTGTTTTCTCCTTATTTTTGGTGTTGCTGGAGGTTTTCCCTCTCTTTGCTTTCTGCCATCCTTCCGCATCTTCTTTTTCAGCAGCCAGTTTGGGGCAGTATCTTTGGAAGTGACCGTGCTCTTGACAGTTCCTGCATTTGAAGGGTAAGTGTTCGTAGTCCAATTTCTGGTAGTGAGTCCAGGATCCAACTGTGATTTTTACTGCTTCAGGTAGGACGGCTTCTAGATCCACTTCAACACAGATTCTGGCGCATGAATATTGTCCTTTGTTGTCAGTTTTATCAATGAAATGGCCGATTCCGTTCCCTATTCTCTTCAGGGTATCAAAATCCCAGCAGTGCATTGGGAGATTGGGAAGCCTGACCCACACAGGAACCTCTTTGGGGATATCTATCGCGGGGTCAAAGTCTGGCATCCATTTGTTTAGGTATAGGCCTTGTGTTCCCATGAAATAGGGTCCATTCCTGAAGACTAAATCCCGATCTTCTTCAGAGATGAATTCGAACACGAAAAACCCTCTTCCGACGGGGTAGCAGGTTACACCTTGTTTCAGATTGGGCTTCCAGTTCCTCTGGATCCAGTCATCTTTGGTCTTGGCTGAAGGCCATAACCCCATGAACTGGCCCACCAGGCCTCGTTTAGCCAGTTCCAGGGCTGTTTTCATTGGCTTTTCTTCAGGAAGGGCAATTTCAGGGATTTCCTCCAGCTTCTTAATGAACTTTGGGATGACCGGGGGAGAAATATTTTTTCCTCTGCTCTGGAGGAGCCTTCTGAAGGCATCCTCATCCGAGATTGAAGGGGGGGGGCATCCTCCCCTCCCCCAGGCGCTGCCATGTCCACACAACGAGCCTCAGCTCGTGCTTGAGACCAGAACGAGCCCTAGCTCGCAATGACCAGCCCTCACGCGCTGCCTCACGTGCTCTCCCAAAAACGCCGTTGTATTATTGTTAATCACTAAAACTGTTAATTTTTTATTGATGATTTTAGCAGGATGGTTTGGGTGTAATTTTTGAAGGAAAAATCAGAAGTGTTTGAAAAGTTTCAATCATTTCAAAATTTGGTTTAAACATCGACAAAGGAAAATATTCCTACTTTGAGAACTGATAACGGTGGTGAGTTTACATCAAATCATTTTTTAACTTATTGTCAGGAAAAAGGGATTAAACGACAGTTGAAAAATTTTTATACTCCACAGTAAAATGGAGTATCAAAAAGGATGAATCAGACTTTATTGGGCATGGCTAGAGCAATGTTATTTTTCAAAGGGTTGAGTTCATGTTATTGGGTTGAAGCAATTCATGCAACAGTTTATTTGAGGAATCGATCTCCTTCATTATCACTTGATGGAATAACTCCTTTTGAGGATTGGTACGGATTCAAACCTATGGTCAAACATTTGAGAATTTTTGGTTTAGTTTGTTATGCACTTGTTCCAAAATAAAATCGAAAGAAGTTAGAGTCTAGAAGTGTTAAGTGCATGTTGATTGGTTATTCTGATGAGAAAAAGGTGTATAGGCTTCTATCAGATGGAAAGTTTATTGTCAGCAAGGATGTGATTTTTGATGAAATAGAAAGTTTAAGTGTAGAAGAGGTTGAAAAACAACTTAGTCACTTAGAGGAAAAAGTAACTAAGGAACAATTAAGGATGCAACACTTAAACAAGACAAGGAATGAACAATGGTTTGATCTCACTTCAGAAGTACAGGATGATGAACAGGTTGAAGACACCTTGGAACAGGTTGAAGATACTTTGAATTCTTCACAAGTTAACTTGGATGATTCAAATCAAGTTAACATTGAAAAGAAGAAACAAAAATGGGCAACTAAGTTACTTCAGGATGTTAAGTCTAATGAAAAAGGCAAAACAGGTACAAGGAGTTCTAATATGGGTTCAGAAAAAATTTGCTTTTTCAGTTGTTGAACCAGCTACTTTTCATGAAGCAGTTGAGTATGATGAATGGAAAATGGCCATGCAAAGTGAGTATGATGCAGTAATGAAGAATCAGACTTAGAAAATTGTTGATTGTCCACAGGATGTTAAACCTATTGTTTGTAAGTGGGTTTACAGAATTAAGGACAAAGCAAATGGGGATATTGATAAATATAAGTCAAGATTGGTGGCAAAGGGTTTTGCTCAGAAAGAAGGGATTGATTATGAAGAAACTTTTGCTCCAACAACAAAATGGAATACTATCAAGATTGTGATAGCTTTAGCTTCACAAAATGGATGGAAAGTGCATCAAATGGATGTAAAAAGTGCATTTCTAAACTGTGATTTGCAAGAGGATGTTTATATGACTCAGCCTCCTGGTTTTGAGGTTCCAGGGAAATAAAATCAAGCTTGTAAACTGGTTAAGGCATTGTATGGATTGAAATAGGCTCCCAGAGCTTGGTATGTAAAAATGGATGCCTACCTATAGAAAGTTGGTTTTCTTCGTAGTGAGTCAGATGATACTTTGTATGTTCAAATCCAGGAAAACAACTTAGTCATGTTGGTTATGTATGTTGATGATTTGCTCATAACAGGTAACAATAATGATCATATATTTCAAGTTAAGAAAGAAATTCAAACAGGTTTTGAAATGACAGACTTGGGATTACTTCATTACTATCTTAGAGTTGAAGTAAAGCAGCGAGAAGGAAGTATATTTATTTCTCAAGCTAAGTACATTTCTAGATTATTGAAGAAGTTTGGAATGGAGGAATGTAAACCAGCGATTACTCCCATGGAGCAAAATTTAAAACTTTATAAGTTTGAAGGGGGGGAACTTGTAAATTGTACTGGATATAGACAGTTAATTGGATGTTTCATTTACTTGATGAATACTCGTCCTAATCTATCTTATGCAGTCACCATAATTTCCAGATATATGCAGGAACCTAGAGAAAGTCATTAGAATGCAGCAAAAAGGGTGTTAAGATATCTTCAAGGAACAAAGGATTTTGGACTTGAGTTTAAAAGAAACAAAAATTTCAAGCTTGTCGGCTATTCAGATGCAGATTTTGCTAGAGATGTTGATGACAAGGCATCTACTTCAGGTTACTTAATGAATATGGGATCAGCTGCAGTGGCATGGATTTGTAAAAAGCAGGATACAATTGTAAATTCTACAGCAGAAGAAGAATATATTTCAGCTTGGGAAGCCGCTTGTGAGATAGTTTGGTTAAGAAGGATTTTGTAGGACCTAAAAGTTGATCAGAAAGAAGCAACTTCATTATTTATTGATAATTAGTCCGCAATCAAGTTAGCCAAAAATCTTGTTTTTCATTCAAAAACTAAGCATGTGGATACTAAGTATCATTACATTCGAGATCTCGTCATCAAACAAATCATCAAGCCGAATTATTGTCCATCAGAAGAAAAAACTGCAGATATTTTTACAAAATCTCTTGGAAGGGTCAAATTTGATAAGTTTAGAAATGAACTTGGTATTTGTTCAAAAGAATTTTTGGATCAAAGGGGGGATTGTTAGGAATTATGATAAAAAATGTAATAATTAGAAGTTTAGTTTAATAAATGTAAAAGGGCATATACACACTCACGTGATTATGTGAGGTGTCCCTTAGTTAGTTTCAGTAACGGTAAATTAGTTGTTACTCTTTGGATATTTAAATCCATTGAGTTTTCCATGTGAGGTAATCTTTCAGGACTTAGCCCTCACATATCTGTGATGTAATTATTTCCTTCTTCATTAATAAAGTTATGTGTCTGAGGACACTTTGTCAATTATTTAGTGAAAAATCACAATTATTGAGAGATGAATCTAGGAAACTGATAGGTGGATTGTCAAAGAAAGGATCTGATATTTCTGATTCTGATATATCAGAAATTAGATATATATCAGATACATGAGAAAATTATTTAACTATGGAACTGAAGGCATAGTTTATATCACCTTGGAACTGCGCACTATGACAGTGTTCTGAGGAATCAACAGGCTTCTCTAGCTCATATGGAACTTCGGTGTTGTGCTTCTCAAGAAGTTGAGACATGATGTTCATATTATTCTCGAAAAAATTCTTCTCTGGATGAAATTCCTTGCTTCAATAAGAACCATTTAATGTACTCCCTTTCTTCTTAACCTTCTTCATTGAATCTTTATCAATAGGATTCGAACTTGCATCTTCAATTTCTGACTTTGGCATCTTCTCTTTCACAATTTGATTTGATTTGTATTTGTTATTCTTTCTTCCTTGAACCATGAGAGCATGATAATTTCCCTTGGAATGTTTAAGAGAACCCATATGGATCAATATATCTTTCTCCTTTGTTAGTGAATCAAAGAAAGTACACAAAGAAGGCATTTTCCAATTAGAAACAACAAGCTTAGTATCATGAAATGTAGGCACAAAAACTGAGTATTTAGAACCCAATTTAGAAAAAATGGAAAGGATTAATTAATAATATTTATTCTAAATACTAAAAAAATTTATCATTAGAACAAGTGACTTGAATTTGGTGAATAAACCCTCAATAGAATCGAAACTGCTTGGACTTATTGAGAATAACTCAATCTCCAACTGATGCACTCTTAACTCATCTTGAACTCCAAAGAGAGACTCAAGTTTGGTCCACACTTGGTTTGGAGTGGTCAAACCATCTATATGAAAGAGTATATTAGGATAAATAGAGAGGAGAACCAATCCATAGGCTTCATCCAACCTATTATTCCATTTAGCTTTCTCGATCACAGCATTGGGCTCATTCTCCAAAGCTAGAGTACCTATGTATAGTCCCTTACTGCGCAATAGAATGCCAATTTTGGATTTCCATTCATGATAGTTAAAGGGAGTCAAGATTATAGTTAAAGGAGAATCCATAATTCTACGTTGATGCACTCAAGAATAAACTCTCTACAACCCGCAAAAACAAAACTAGCAGAAAAACTTGTAAGCTTAGATCAAGCTCTTCCTTAGAGAGGGCTGGGAGACTGGATGCGCTCCTCAACTCTATAGAACTTGAGCAACCTTGCGCTGTGATACCATGTAGAAATAATAGCTCCAATGCTCTGATATATCATAATTAGATCAAAATAATTCTTATAAAAACAGATCACTCTCACAAGCATAATGCTTAGAAACCTGAGGTACATAAGATAACTCTCACAAGCATACACGAGAAAAACAGAGAGAAGAAAAGATACTGAATCACATGAATGAAGAGATGAATATTGGTGTATCTATCCATTGAATAATGATGAATAATAGTGTACATAAATAGTACATCTCTCATAGGTAAAATCGAGTTGTATTGGAGGAAACTCATCAAGCTCAGAAAGGTAGACTTACTAAATATGATAAACCCCCATAGGTGGCTAAAGCACTTCCCAAGTCAGTAAAGTACCTCACGAATTAGAAAAAGAATGAGTGAGTTGTGAAGAGTGATGGAAAAACATGCTAATCTTGTAAAATGAATATAAAATCATGGAGGATGGGTTGGAAACAAAAGATACTAGTTTCCTAGTTGACTAGCTTTACCTTATCCACAAAAAAGTAGAATAAGGCAGAATCTGCAGGAAAGAACAATTACTAATTCTAGGATTCAATAAAGTGGTCAAGATCAACCCAGAATCAGAATTAATATATTGATGGGGTATAGATGGAAAGTGTTGACTTTGTAGTGCAAGTGAATGCCAACGATCTAGGCTAGTGGGTAGGAAATTAATCAAAATTGATTAAATATTTTATCCTAAGTTGTGAGTGGATTTATAATATTCCAACACCTATGAAGGAATTTTGAGAGGTCCTTTGTTTAGGACATCATTAATTTGGTGGTGAAAGCATCAATATTTCTTTGAACCCACCATAGTACTGTTGATGAAAAAGAATGGAAGTCCTTACACCAACATTTTCTATTATTTCTTTAGTATAAGGCAAGATAGGCATGATTGTTACCCTAGATTTATAGCCTTACTAAAAATTATCAATCATCCCACAAACAATAAGTGTTTATTTCTAATGCTTTCTTTTTTTAAATAAAACAAATTAAAAGAAAAATGAGTGGTACTGCATATTTATTATAAACCAAATTTATAGAAATTGACAACTAAGATTCTAGGTATGAATAAAATATTTGATATCAAATAAAAAACCAGACCCAAAGTAAGACAAAATCAGCATAAAATGTTAGTAATATCATTCCAAGTTACAACCAGAATTTTTCCTTTCAAACCCTTGCAAGGTAAGGATCAAAATAATGCTTAGAAATCTAAGGTGGGATGATTCAACACACAGATATTTCTGGTGTTTGCAAAGAGACAAAATCAACATAGACTTATTGGACCAATCATGCAATAAATATGTCACAGCCTTGAATTTACAAAAAAAAAATATTAGTACTGAAAATTAATTCAGAATCTAATATGATTGAACAGACTACTGAAGAAAGTGATTAACCTTCTAAGAATAAGAATAGATGATGCTACTTGATCCTTATTTTTCCACTTTCAGCATTATACTACTACTAATAAGAAAATTTCAGCTCTAAGGTAAATTAGAAATGAATGAAAGAATGATCATATCTCACTTTGAACACAAGAGTAAACCTTTATCAGAGTTCCTCTCTATTCTCTCGCGTCTTGAGATTTCTTATTCCTCCCTTTTATCTTTGTAAAAGAAGTTGATGCAGTTGGAACTACCTTTCACTTAGGACACTTTGTTTAGGATATTTTAAAAAAATAATGCAAGTTTATTTAAATATGGTCAAGGTAGTATGATAAATAATAGGTGGTACCCCCCTTATAATTTCCATTTACTTTCAATGTTCCCCTTTCTCCTCTAAGTAACAAAACATATGATATGCCACTTAATTGTCATAACTTAACAAAAAAGGCAATCTTTCATAACAACCCTCATGTTTTCCCAAATGTATCAAAATGTATTAAAACATGTTCATAAGTTTGTTGTCACTTAAATATATTTAAAAATGTATCCGTGAGTCAAAATAAAGTAAAGTAATAATAACTTCCAACCAAATGAGAATCCATATTTTCTATGAGAGTATGTCTCTCCGTGTTCACTCCCTTAGGGAGTGTCCTTATTACTTGATTGTCTTCTTGACTGAGAAGGTTCTTCCCTTTTTTTCGTTGATTGTCCTGACTGCACATCACCCAAGGTAATGTTCCTTAATTCAACATTGACCTTCAGCATAATAGGGTGTGAAGTAATTGAATGAGACGAGGCTTCTGATGAATTTCATTCTACAAGTAGGGCGTTCCTTTTTACTTTGCTTGACAATGACTGATTGGGAATAATTTCATTCCACCCTCACTATTTTTTGGTTCTAATTGCATTGATACATGTGGAAGTACAATAATTCTAGCAATACTTGGGTGAGACTGGTGGTCTAACATGTGTCCAAGTAGGTGAAAAGTGCCTTTGTCTAGCCAAGTTTAGAAAACCAGTCTAGAGAAGTTGATTGAATTCCTTTGAATCATAATTAAAAATAATTGAGAATCTTAACCTCTTGTTTCTTCCCCCTAGCCAACTAGGATGTCGGCATCTTCCCCAATTTCCTCTGTTACCATGTTTGATCTATTACATCCTATGTTGAAGAAACTAATCTTTATGATAATGAAAATGAGATCAATACATTTTCAAACAGTAAGTAAACTTATCAAATAAATTTGCATTCAAGATAATTTATTAATGGCTATGTTCAAAACAACAATCATTTATGCAAAAATTTGAAGGAAATAGGGAGGGAAAATCAGTTAAAATTTGAACATTACATCAATCTTTGCAATGGTACTCTTTATAACATGGGACAAGGTACATTTAGGAAAATGAATGAATTGTGTAAAAACTAATAAGGGGAAGAAAGATGGCACAAGTGAAAAATACAATTAATATTTTCCAAACAACATCTAGTCAACACCATAATTACTATCAGCCACAAGTTTACATTCTTCAAGAATCTTATCATTATCAATTTAAATAGTGAACACAATCATCTCTCAAATCCATAATCCATACTCTTGTCTTTAAATATTTTCCAAATTTGAACAACTTCAACTTTTATTCGATTATGTCCATTGAAATGGTTTTGACAACCATGTCTTGAATTTTAAACCCAATAAGTACAAACCATAACTGCTCATTAAATTCAATTAACAATGTATTTCCTATATTTTATATTTTTAAACATGTTAACAATAAAAAAATACATAATAACTTATTTTTAAATCCTTCAAAAATTGTTGGAATCAGGTTGTTAAATCAAAATACTTCAACATTTATTTAAAAGAAGTGCAAACAAAATCTTTGAAGTCTAAGACTATACTATGAACTATTCACCCATCATTATACACCAATTCTTCTTATTAAAACATCATTAAATGTTAAAAAAAATACTAACAACCCTCATTACCAATGAACAAATCTTCCATATAACTATAATCCCAACCAATAGAAACCATGCCAGTCTATAAACAAAATCCATTAAATTAAGACTATTTGAATCATAATCAAAATGCATGATAATTATGGAATTCATATGTCATTTTTCCATATGAAGATTTCCAATCCTATAGTTTCCTTTTCATAAACAAATAGAAAGAAACTCAATTAAATTATACACAACATCCCTCATAACTCATAAAAAACTTTGACAGCCAGGTAGACTAATTGTAATCATTGCCCAACCAAAATGAGACCCATTAATCTTGAGAAAACAACCACCATCAAACTTCAATAGAAATTAATAGTTATCTTTTTAAATAATGACTACAGACAACTCGACCCCTTGGGGGACATTTTGGTATTAATTCTAACATTGTCAACCTTTATTGTGGCCATTATCAACCAGCTATGGTCATTTTAAGACTGGTTGTAGGATTCTTTAGAGCTCATTGTGTACATTTTGGTGATAGATCATGGTCTTATTAAGCCAAGTGTGTGCATACTATGGGATTTTAATCCAACTATAAACATTTTAATTTAGGATCATAGGAATTTCAAGCCAATCTTGAAACAAAAGAGTGGTCAAGCTATCCTTCAAAAATTTTAAAAATAACTTTTCACTATTGTTTTTGAGCTTGAAAACACCACAACTTTAAACCACAAGAGAGACTCGACTTTTGAAATATTATTGAAATTTATTTATATTCAAGATGGAGTCAAATAAAACCCTAGTTTTTTGTGTTAATATCCATAAGGATATGACTCGACATTTCAATTTGTTAGAAACCTAATCCGAAAGGATTAAGGCTTTATAAATAATGTCAATAAAAATGAATAAGAAGATGAAGTCCAATGGACTCCAACGGATCTATTGAAAGGTGGAGCCAAAGGGTCTCCTCGTGTATAATATATCCATTCATGTGCAATGAAAATAAATCATCCAGATTTATTTTGACAGTGGTATTAGAGCTCCATAACTCCTGCCCGTGTGCCTACTAGTTTGCTTGCAGTGCTTCTGCTTTTAGTCTTCCAGATTCACTTCTCTCTGATCTTCAATCCTACCATCTAAGCTTTGGAATATACCTTGTACGTCCTCCTATATATTCTAGTATAAATTTCAAGAAAATTAACCCTAATCCTCTCCTCCACCATATGATCTTGATCCCCTCATTTCAACTTCTTGATCTTAAATTTGAGCTCTCCATTCAGTTCGTTATTTATGTGGGTGAATAAACCTTGATTTGTGCTCTATTGCATTCTCCTCTATTGTATTGTGTGTGCGAACTAGTGGTAGTTGGCTTCTTCCCACGAAACGATATAGTAGTACGATTGAGAGACTTGAGTATTGTATTGTTGCTTTTGAAACTCAATTTTTGCATTGGAAACTAGTGTGTGGACTCTACCAATGTGTGGAGTACTCTATTTAGTTGTGCATGGATTTGTTTGATATTGCTAAGAACAACCTTCGAACTCAACAACTGGAGCTACTAGGAAATGTACAAAGGATATAGAAACACGTCGATTACAACTAAATGGTCATGAGTTTTTGGAACATGATCCATGTGTATTTTCTATTAGTTATTTTTAGTAAAATATTTATTGCTTGCATTGGTATTCTTCAAAATTTATCGAGTCATAATTTTGATTACATGTAGTTTTGATCCAAAAGATCAATATTAGTGTAACTTTACTTTGATAATGACTTAATTCTCCTATAGACACCATGCACAATATGATGGTATTTGTAAAAACCATAAGCTAATTGAAATCTCAAAAATCCCTAAAGGTTATTGCAAGATCTGTGATCTTAAATCCCTATGCATTATGAAGACCTATGATGTGAAGTTTCATTTTTAGATTGGTTGATGTAATCCTCTGAAAAAAAATATTGTTGAGTGTTTGATGTAATCCTTTGAAAACAAATATTGTTGAGTGTATTTTATATAGTCAAAGGCTTGTATATTGAAAAACATTGTTGTACTAAGCTCTTAATATTGAAAGAATGCATTGTAAAAGGTGGTAGAGACATAGACCTACACCTTCCTACTTTTGTTTTCCAAAGCACTATTTATTTGTAGGTGAAAGTTGCACAAGATGTGTTCATGGAATCCATAATTGGATCAGTACTCACTAGAAAAAAACAACAATCCATAATGGTCGAGGAAGATCAAAGACACATTCATCTACAATGATCTATGGCATGGCATATATGAAGGTACCGCCCTTAAAAAAGAAGCTAGAAACCTTGAAATATGACCCAAATCCACTAATAACAAAGAAATAAATTGCTACATGCTAGACCATAGACAACAAGGCATTGGAAATGATCACTAAAATAATAAGTGAAGAGGTGAGTTAGCACATATTTCCTGCAACATCATGTTTTGATGCCTTGAAAATATTGAAGGATTTGTATGAATCACATTTTGAAATGGAGATAATTAGTTGATGCTGAAACTGTTCAAATTAGAAATGAAAGATAATGATCTCATTATCATTGCATCTAAGATTAGAGCAATCATGCATAATATTCAAGCCATTGGCATGCAACCAAACCTTCCATTTGCTTCCTTTGTCAAGCCCCTCTATCCTACACACTCACACTACCTTGAATCACTTCAAGTTAGTGACAAGTTGAAGGACCTCATCATTTGACACCATGGTGGAGAAAACTGTAGACACAGACAAAGCCTTTGGAAAGAATATCAATGATCCTAGCGGAGAGCCTTTCTAAGAAAGTAAAGAACCATTCAAAATAATATTCCAAGGGTGCGAGCAGAAAAAGAGGGCGAGGGAGAATAAATTTGAGAGGTAACGGGGGAAGAAACAACTCAACTAGAAGACTAGACCTACAATTTAAGTGCTAACTATTGTGGGAGTAATTGACATGAAGCATATCAATGTTGAACCCCTTAGGACTACATCAAAAAAAGATACAGCTAAAATAAAGAACACAAAAGTAACATCCAAGAGGCTAATAAAGCTCCTAAATCTACCCATTCTATTGTTGCACATTGTAATGTTGGAATTAATGAAATCACATCTTTTTCATCTTGCAAAGATGCTTGGTATCATTATACTGGTGCAACATCCCACATGATATTTAAAAAAGACTATTTTGAAGAACTAAATGACAATGTAGATGGAATAGTGTAGTTTGTAAACAAATCCAACCTCAAACCAAAGGGATTTGGTTCCATTAGTTTCAAACTACCTATATTCCTTGAATTTTTGTTGTAGAATGTTCTTTATTTTCTAGATTTGTAGAGAATCATGTTGTTCTTGGTGCAAATTCGATAGCAAGGCCTTTCCATCCATATTTTTTATGGAGTCATAGAGATAAGGAATTCCTTTAACAACCTGGTCATAATGATTGGATATGAATATGGAAAGTTGTTGAATCTTAAAGGATCATCTGCAAGAGTTCAAAACATTTCCTACCTCTCTCAGCATAGAGAAGGTAATATGTCATCCAGTTTTTCATGGCATGCTAGATATGGTCATCTAAATCATCACAATATTCACTTGTTGAGAAATAATTGTGGTTTTGGTTTTCCCGCCACTACTAAAAAGATGAGCAAATGTGATGCATGCATATTAGGAAAACATAGTAAGCAACCATTTTAAGAGTCAATATCATAGCATGTATAAAGTTAAAGTTGATTCACTTTGTCTTATGTGGTCCCATGTATGTTCCTTCTACCAATGGTAATAAATATATGTGACCTTTATTGATGACTACACCAAAATGTGTTGGGTATACTTGTTAAAGAAAAAATTTGAAGCATTTCAAACTTTAAAAAAATACCATGCATGAATAGAAAATAAAACACAATCTCATATTGGCGCACTTCATATTAAAAATGGAAAAGAATACACTTCTGATGATTTTGAAGACTACCTTCATCAACATGGGATTGCACATCAAACTATAGTTCCTAACAACACTCAACAAGATGGTGTGGTAGAAAGAATGAATAGAACCATACTAAATATGTTATATGCTCAATGATGTTTTTGAAGAATGTAAAATGGATGTTTTGGGGTGATGCAGTGTTGTGTGTAGTCTAATTGAGAAATACAAGTCCATCTCATGCTCTTGAAAACAATAATCCACATGAAATGTTGTATGGCCACATCCATTTGGTGAGGAATCTTAGGGTTTTTGCTTCCACCTGCTATTCCTTGATACCAAAGGAGAAAAGAGACAAGCTTGGTGCTCAAAGTTGAAAATGCATTTTCTTGGGGTATTCAGACACCTCTAAGGCACATCGTCTTTACGATGAGGTAAACAAGAATTCTATTGTTTCCAAGGATGTATTTTTCTTGAAACTAATAAAAATGATGAGTCTATTGATAGACAACTTGATCATTTAGAGAAATTTCCCATGTAAAGACATATTATGAAGTTGATAATGAAATTCCACATCTTGAAGGGGGTATCCCTATCTTGGATCAATATCTAGAATTTCATTTCGAAGCACCAACACACTCTAATGAAGAAGAAGTTTGTGCCACTCACCTAAATAGTAAGTTCAATTAGATGATGTGATTGAGAGGATTCCAATGTAATTCCCACATAGGGATAGGAAAATTAATTGAATGAAATCATTATGTATAAATAAAAGTGACGACTCGATACTAAGGTATAATGGTTAGTATATATATGTAAACTAGCATGGCATGATTCATGTATGAGGATCTAATATCAATGATAGAAATATCCCCAATACTGCGACCTAAGAGGACACATTGGAAATATGTACACAATATCCTTACTTATTCTAGAACTTCGAGACGAAGTTTCCTGAAGTGGGCATGTATGTAACACCTTGTTTTTACCTTGACTTTTGAGATTTATATAACTAATATTTGAGGGCATTATATGACTAATGACCTGGCATTACTATTTTAAATCTAAAATAACTTTGTATGTATGTATCTTTATGGCATCCAGTTTAGGATGACTTGGACTTGTGTGAAGCAATGAATTATTGATGAGATGTGACCTAAGAAGGATTATCTGACCTTGATGAGTAAATAATGATTATGAAAATAATATCAACATTGAGTCAATTATGTATGCAATTATATTATGATTTTAATTGTGAATGAAAAATCATGTGAGTTTATCAGCAAGGATTAAAGTTGTATAATGTTTTGACAAATGTTATGTAGCATGTACTTTGATGGTTTGTTGAGTGTGAAAGGAAAGGAAGGTACATGATTCGCAAGAAAGGATCAGTATGCAAAGACTCTAGCTGAGTCAACAACTATGGAAGGTGATGTCAATCTTGTTTATGATATGATTTAATTGTGATACGTTTGATGCACATGAGGTATCATGTGCATGGACTCTGGATGAGTCAAGAATCTTCAACGGTTAATGTCAATTTGATATTTATATTATGTTTTAAATATTGTTTATAAGATTTGATGCACATGATGTTTTATGCATAGATGATGGGATTGTGATTGCCAATTGATCCACATCATGTGACAGGGCTAAAATATTATACATGTAAAACTAGCAAATTGGACGATGCGATGAACTTTGAATATAGTGAGGAAAACTCGAGTTCATCAGATGTGTGTGCCGTCAGGATAGGCCGTGAGTCAGTCACTCATGAATATTATTATTGGGGGGCGTGCAATAGGGATTCATCCTTATTCCCCAGGAACCACCTAGCCCTTCCCAGGGTAGGTGAACTAAGGTAACATTGGCTCAGTCGTCATAACCAACTCCCTACCTGTGGGAATTATAGGAAGTGCATGCTAGGAGCATAACACCTTGATAATTATGGTTATCAGGATTATTAATCCTCCCTTGTCAAATTTGGTCATATGTCTAAATTAGGATTCATGTCTAAGTTGGGAGTCCACCCAGTCTATTTTTAGTCACTAGCACCATTGGGTCCACTTGGCCTAATTGGGGCACATGTTTCAGTTACTAAAGTGTGGGGAACACTAATTAACGCCTACTACCATGGATTGCACTAGTATGCATCAGTTTAGGAGCCTCCTAGACCAATCCCTACAATTTAGGAGCCACTGGGAGTGTAGATACCAACCAAGGTCAGTTCAGTTGAGTTGGTGACTAGTCAAGTTGTGTTAGGAGTCAGTTACATTCAGTTCTAGTCCTCTACATTTAGTTAGCGCTAGGTTTGCATGGTTGCATGTAGGAAAGGCACATTTATCACCTACCACAGTCAGTTAGCATCAGTCAACACTAAATTAGATACTTGAGTTGTGTTTTAGAACTCCGTTGAACTCTGGTAATGGTTTAGACAAGGTCAGTTAATTATTGAGTCCTCCAACAATGATTTAGACAAGGTCTTAGTTACCTGCAATCAAGTAGAGTCTAATCAATTTGAATTTTCTCATGTGGATTTGAATTGCATGTGACTATTTAAGCCATTGTACTTCATTGTAATTATTATCTAATTACTCTTTGATTAATCAAAAGCATTCACAGTTGCAAGCCATTTTTGCACTGTTTCATTCTTCAATAACTGAGTAAATTGTGTGATCTATCTTGTGAGTTGTGTGTTTGTCCATAGATCTATGTGCTCAATTTAACATGGTATCATAGCCTTGGTTGACAAGGCACTTCTCCTCCTCATATCTCCTATTGGATCATTTTGAGCAAAATTGCTCCTTCCATCTCTACACCAAAAGCATAAGGTTTACCACTTAATACCCCAAGTTAAGGAATTGCTGATCAAGCTTGCTTGATCAATTATGCTTGGTGTGATGAAAACCTGAAATGTGCAAGTTGTTCATCCTTACGGTGACCCTTTTGTGTTTTTTTCGGTACAACTTCGAATGGATTCATCAATTCTGGATTCATCAGTTCCTCTTCTCACCCTATTCACAAACTATTCAGAATGGAAGATAAAGATGATTGCATCTCTGAAGAGCCAATATCTCTACGAGGTGTCTATTAGACTTGGTGAAGAGTCCTTAGAGAGAGAGGATGACTGGCTAAATGAATGTGATGCATCTTTTGGAACAATGTGTATGGCCCTTTCTCCTAGCATGTGCTACCTCAAAAAATCGGTTGAATACCCAAAGGATCTCTAGACAACATTGGAAATAACATTTGGAATTATTGATCAGGATCATAATAGCACTTTGGAGAGCATATACAGAACCATAAGCATTCTAAAAAACTCATCCTCCACTCTCTCTGATGAAGTTGTTCAAAATGAATAAGAAGCAGAATCTTCTACACAGTCAATTCAAATTGAAGACAGTCTCCTTGCAGGGACTCCTTCTCCTGATGCTCCAGAAGTTCATGAGATATCTGATATCTCATCTCCTCATATGGCTGAAACAGAAGAATACATTCAAATCTCTAATATTGAAGAAAAACCCTGCTGCACTTCCATGCAAACATTCACCGGTGTTTTTCCTTTGAATTTGGTGCAAAATTTTCCAGTAATTGTTTTGGAAAGTGAAGAGAAATTGGATTTTTCTCCCTCTAATGTTGCTACTTGTGTGAAAATATGTAATACCTTTGATATTTTAGAAGAAATATCAGATTACCAGAGTGATCCATTCGCTTCCCATGATCTAGATCTTCCAGCGAATTCCTGCAGGATTGCATGCACCAAAATTCAGAATTTTGAAGAAGAAGAAAGCTGTGCATCCACCGTCTCGGTATGCACAAAATTCAGAATTTATTTGGATCTTATATGAACCTTATTGGATCTGATATTATATTATTTGGATATGATCTAATATTTCTTGGTTAAATATTTCAAATTCATAATCTTTCAGTATTGCTTGTAGCTATTCTCATCAACGGTGTGAAGAAACAAGTACGGCAAGTCTCCTACAAAACTGTTGCTGGGGATTTGATTTCATTTCACATTTTTGGATATGTTGTGAACCTATTTAGATCTGTATTACTTTCTGATATGATATTATTTGGTTCATATTTTAAAATCCAAGAGCTTTCAGTCATGCTTGTATCTGCTCCCACCAATTCCAGTGTGAAAAATCAAGTATCGAATTTCTCTTCAAAACTGCTCTTGGGGATTTGGTGTTAGTTTCCTCTTATGAGGTTTCTGATATTTTATTTTGTGAATAATTATATATTTTTGAAGCTATATCAGAATATGGAGCGCAAGAATTCACTCTCCACAGTCCCAGTGCTTCTCTACCATTGATCACATGCTCATCTCCTCACAGAACTAGTAAAGAGGAAGACATTCTGCATCCGCCTGAACACTTGCTCCTAACACTTGGGGCTGAGTTTACCACTAATGGTTTGCTGTTCATGGATGAAACATGTTAGTTTCTTGAGTGTTCCTCACATGTTCTGAATCCTCAAGAACCTTTTTTCACTTATCAGTTGACTTCAGTTGCTCTACATGGGTCCAGTCTTCATCCGACAGTTGTCTATATTTATGATTTAGTTGAGCATATCATTCTTCTTCCAAAGAGGAAGATTACTCCAAACATAATGATGGAGAGGTTCACATGCCAGGAACCAGGATACCTATGCATAGAAGAACCAGATTGATCATGATTCTACCTACTTAATTAGAGGGGGGGATTTTTTCCCATGTGGTTTTTTCCTCGACTCCTTGTTTTGAGCAGTTACTTTACTTTACTTGATGTAATGGGTGACCAATGGTATTAGTTACCAGGGCCCACAAATTGTCCAAGTTAGCATTCAAGGGGGGTATTAGGATTATTAATCCTCCCTTGTCCAATTTGGTCATATGTCTAAATGAGGAGTCATGTCTAAATCAGGAGTCCACCCAGTCTATTTTTAGTCACTAGCACTTGGCCTAATTGGGGCACATGTTTCAGTTACTAAAGTGTGGGGAACACTAATTGAGGCTCATTTCCACTGATTGCACTTGCATGCATCAGTTTAGGAGCCTCCTATACCAATCCCTACAATTTAGGATCCATTGGGAGTACCGATACCAACCAAGGTCAGTTCAGTTGAGTTGGTGAGTAGTTAAGCTGAGTTAGAAGTCAGTTACATTCAGTTCTAGTCCTATACATTCAGTTAGCACTAGCTTTGCATGGTTACATGTATAAGAGGCCCATTTCTCACCTACCATAGTTAGTTAGCCTCGATCAACACTGAAGTAAACACTTGAGTTGTGTTTTAGAACTTTGTTGAACTCCAATAATGGTTTAGACAAGGTCAGTTAACTATTGAGTCCTCCGACAGTGATTTAGACAAGGTCTTAGTTACCTATAGTCAAGTAGAGTCTAATAAATTTGAATTTTTTCATGTGGATTCAAATTAAAACCTTTTGATTCATCAGGATACCCAATAAACAGACATTCTATGCTTTGCATTTGCAAATCCCTTCTTTTATCAAGTGGAATTCTGGCCCATGCAGTGGACCCAAACACCCGCAGGTTCGACACATCCAACTTGTGTCCAAAGTATGCTTCAAAATGGGTCTTCCCTTTCACAGATGAGTGTGGCACTCTGTTCTGAATCTATGCTGCAGCATGCATGGATTCATCCCACAAATTTGCAGACAACTTCTTTGATTCCAACATACAGGTGGTCATCTCCTTGAGAGACCTATTCTTCCTTTTCGCTACTCCGTTCTGCTGGGAAGTGTAGGGAATTGAATGTTGGACCTGAATACCAATTTGGGAAAATATGTACAGAAACTCATTACTGACATACTCTCTGCTATTATCATATCTCAAGATCTTGATCTTAATCCCAGAGGCATTCTCGATCAAGGCCTTCAATTCAGAGAATTTTTCACATACTTCAGACTTCTTTTTGAGAAAGAAGACCCATGTGTACCTTGAAAAATCATCAATAAAAGTCAAAATATACCTTGATCCATTCATGGATGTGACAGGCGCTGAACCATTGATATCAGAATGTATCAGCCCCAATATACATGTAGCTCGATTTTCCTTCCCCCGATCGAACTTGTGCTCAAGGTGTTTTCCAACCACACAGCCCTTGCGATTTCTAGTGGTTGCCTTGATGATTGGGAGGCCTTCAACCATGGATTTTTTCTATAATTTCTGCAAATATTTGAAATTTAGATGGCCAAACCTTTCATGCCACAGCCCACTAACTTCATTTCCATGAGTTAGCAGAGCGGTGGGCTTTGCATCCGCCACAAAGTGGGAGAACTCATAGGCTTTTGCATGATGGTTCGCAAGGCCTTTAGCAATGAGTTTCCCGGATGCAAGTTGCATTATCTCAACATCATTCGGGATGAAAGATACTCTCTTAGGCACTCCTGTATGTGTCACCTGATAGACACTAAGGATATTTGATGCCAGAGACGGTACATACAAAACATTTGAAAAATATCCATTCTCAAGATCAACCATACCTTGTCCTTTTGAAATGATGGTGGAGTAATCTCCCATGTGGATGGGGATGGATTTGCTGGTCTCCAAGGATGAAAAGGAGTCTCTTTCAGCCATCATGTGGTTCGAAGCTCCAGAATCAATAAAGAGTGCTTTGGACTTCAAAGTGCTTTCCATGAGGGCATGACCTTTTTCATGCTGTGGTTCTCGATCTTGTTGATCTCTCCTCCGAAAGCTTTCTGGAATATTGATGTGATTTCTCTCAAGGAAAGAGGTAGCTTCATCAAGCTTCTTCTTCATGTAGGCATGTTTAGGGTGGAATCCCTTCTTGCAGTATGAACACTTGACTTTTTCCTTTCCATGATGCCCTTTCCCTTTGTTCTTCTTTGAGCCGGAAGACTGATCATGCTGCTGGTTTTCAACTTTAGGATTAGGAGCTTCTAATTTAGTTTTTGGATTCTTTTGCTGCTTTCCTTTACCCTTCAAATATTTGGGCCCTGAGACTTGGAGGGCTTGATAATGGGAGGATCTGATGATCCCCATCTAGAGAAGCTTATCATGTTCACTTGTTAGGGACTCAATGAAATCATTGAATGTAGGCATCTTCCATCCAGGGGTTGTGAGCTTCCCCACATGGAATGTAGAGACAAAAATTGAATAATCAACTCCAAGTTTTGAGAGTATGGTGAGGATGAGCTGATCATCCTCTTTCTCCACTTTGCATTGCTTCAACAGTAAGACAATGTGCTTGAACTTTGTGAAAAATTCATTCAAGGTCTCGAAATTGGAGGGATGGAGAGACATCAATTCATTTTCGAGCTGGTAAACTCTTAAATCATCCTTCTTTCCATACAAGGCTTCCAATTTGTCCCAAATTTCCTTTGGAGTCTTCAATCCTGAAAGATGGAAAAGGAGATCCCGGGAAACAAAGAGCCACAAGAATCTGAATGCTTCATCCTTCTTGTTCAAGAATCTAGACTTTTCTATTGCAGAACCAGGCTCTTCTTCAGTGTCCATGGTGACTCTATAGAGTCCTCTGGAGTGTAGCTAGATCTCCATATCTCCTTTCCATGAGTGGAAATTGAACGGAGTCAAAATATCTACAGAAGAAGCCATCTGAATCTGCTGGAGCGAATGCTTTCACCTGTCAAAAACCTAAAAATCACAACAAAAGGGGAAATGTAAGGTCAGATAGCCTGCACATTTTAGGCTTTCATCACACCCATCATAGTCAATCAACCAATCTTGATCAACAAGTTCTTTACTTGGGGTATTAAGTGGTAAGCCTTGGCTTCTGGTGCAGTGCTAGATTTTTGAGCTATTGCTTAATTTTCATGCAAGATCTATCAAAAACCTTGTTTTTGAGATATCTGAGCTTCATCCCACCGTGATCTCTGATACCATATTAATCTACCACAGTAATATAGGGACTAAACACAAGTCTCATCAAAGATTAATAACAATAAGTCATGAAAATGGTGTAATAGGGCTACAAAATGAGTAGTCGCTTTGTATATTCACATAAAGAATGAGTAATACAATACAATGATCATGCTACAAGCATGAATGAAAAATCAATTCAAATTCCCAAGGAGGTCATTCAAATTGAATGAGTGAGTCTAGTTTAATTGGATGTAAGCCATAGTCAACACTCCAATTAACCATTGATCAAAACCCTAATTGACTCAACTGAGCCCTAACTGAAGTCAGAGTGCAATAAATGATTGAGTCTAACTAAAAGTAGGCCAGACACATGTCACAACAAGCCAATCAACAAGTGGTAGCACTTCAATGACTCCAATGAACCCCAATGAGGTTAACTGAAGTGTAACTGAACATCAGAAGTGGTTGGAGGCGCCCCTGTTGACTCCAATTCATTAATAAATCAATAAATAATCACTTTAATGATGGAGGGTGCCGTTACTGCTTTGTTTAACTGATTGTAACCATCATTTAGAAATATAGAGCATTAATGACACTCAGATCACCGCCGGAGTGCTCCAATTAACCTCCCTGAATGTAGGAGAAGGCTAAGTTAGCCTCCTTGACTGAAGGTAAGCATGGGTGTGATCTAGCTAATGTCATCTAGTGCTCCTCTGATGTCAATAAAGTCATTATTACTTAGGATAGTGGTTTAACTAGGCCAACTTGACTAAAAAGAGTGTGTATGGTGGTAAATGTCTCCAACATCAGGGGCGAATTAGGATTATTAATCCTCCTTGTCCAATTTGGTCATTGTTATAGATGATTTTACCACTCCAGGTGAATAACATTTGTATGGCCTTCCCCTGTCCCTCTGCAGACTCCTTAGACCCCTTGGACCATTTTTTGTCCTTTGATGCTTCCTTGACCATCCCTAAAAACATGTGTAAATTCATATACGTGACTTCTAAACCCATAATCGCGTATATACACGAGTTTGACCCCTAAAACCATGTACATCAAGATGTGTGCATAATCCAAATCCTTTTGGAGTTTTCCTTGACATGGATCCGATTCATTTGACTCCTGCCCTTCCCTATTCCTTGAGATCGCTCGGATTCGACCTTTCATTACCCCTTTGAAAAGCTATATAAGGAAATCTTTGGTACATTGAAGGCATATGAGAGAAGTGAGAGAAAAGAAACTATAGTCCATTGTTGTCAGAACTTGTGCTTGAGTCTGCATCCCTTTGTCCCTTGGAGCAGTTTTGTGTTCTTCCCAAGCTTGCCTTTTGCTTGTGAGCTTGCTATCGAGAGATGGAGGATTGAGGTGGTGGAGGCCCAAGTGGGGGATTCAGTTTCTTCGATTCGCAGACGTGCTGGAAGAGGTTGTATCCATTGTAATCTCTGATTTTATATTAATACAAATATCTTTTCCTATCCAATAATGTATGTTTGAATGAATATTTCATCCATGGGTGATTTCAAATGCTTATACATTGTTGATTATATATGCTAGAATAAATCTAACACCAATATATAGTATGCTTGTCTTGTTTACTTGTTGTTGAGGAAAGTGATTAATCAATTCAAGCTGAAGTTGGAAAGCTCAATAGGGATCTACTTCAACCATTCGGAATAAGGTACAAGGTCTGATCCTTTAGTGTTAGATATTTGATTTCTATTGCATATTGGAAAGGATTGATTTCTGGAGTCAAGTTGTCTATTGTGGTACCCTAAGCCATAGGAATTTCTCTCCGTAATAGAATTGGTGACTCCGTTGGGGAGTTCCTAGTAGTTTTCCTTTGGGGGTTTTCTATTGGCATTCAATGACTTTGAATTGCTCTTTTTCTCTTGTTTCTATGTCGGGTCTGGGGGCATGTTTTCCTGGTAGTGTCTGATTGGTGTGAAGTTTGTCTCAGTTTATCTGTTTGCCTTTATTTTTATGCACCTTTCTTCCTGTACGCGAGTTTTGAACTCACAATTGCGTATATACATGGTTTTCCCTGCTATTTCCGCGTACACACGTGGATTTACTGCGAACAGTCACGTATGCCCTTAGTTTGGATTTCTAGAGGAAGATGGATTGTTGCTGGGTGAAGTTTGATGATTTCTGAGTCTCCTTTGATACTGCTAGAGTCTGTATACACCTCTATTTCTAACCAGAGACGTTTTTTTAGGGTAAATTTTATTTTTGAAGAATGTTCTTGTCATTGCATTTTCGATTTTTTGTTTTGGGATTAGTGCATTAGATTTCTTTTACCTTAGTGCTTTGCTTGAGTGCTGCTTGAGTGTGCTTGCAGAGTCTGGGGGTTTTAGAATCATTCTTTTGCTTTTATATCTCATTTTTATTTCAAAAAATCCAAAAATATTTTCTTATCATCATGCATTGCATTTTGCATTTTGCATAGTATTTGCACTAGATTTGCTTTGGAGTATTAGTCAAGATTTCATATAGGAAAGCTTGCATTTATCATTTGAAGAGAATTGTGCATTTCACATAGTAGCATACTCTGTTGTTCATGGACACAATGCATTTGCATTGATTGTTAGGTGTGCATTTTACTTCATGTTGTGTCATAACACCATTAGTTGCATGGCCATACCCCTCTTTTGAGTAATAAAGCCAATTAAAATCAACGCTTAAATTAAAATGAACAACACTATTTTATTTGATAGGGTTCACCAACAAGATTAGTTTTTAGGGTCTTGTAATAGTTCATTGTGAGTAAATTCTCCAAGACCACTAAACAACAACATGTATGTCTCTGTCCAGGTGAGTGTGTGAAATTCCTTGTTATAACCAGTGTTTCTCAAGATCCTCCTCTCAAAAGGGAGTTAAGCATGAGGCAGTGTGAGCGGTTATTGATTGGGATGACCCCTAGTCATAACTGAGTAGCACCGGAAATATTTCCAGGATTGTATTCGTATCTGGGGGCTCTTTCGGGAGTTTCGGGCTTTGCTACCCTACCCATACGGTCAATCCCGCCTGCGACTGTCTGCCTGAGCATTGATTATATTGAGGTGACCTTAGTGACCTTACCTAGGATATCAAGGGGGTACTTTATAGGGGTTATTCTGTGAGTGTCCCAGCCAGGTTGGGGTCGGACAGCACAGTCGCTTTACGCATTGAAGCTGAGGGCCACAATAATTGGTTACGTACCTCCGCTTGTTGTGTATGGGAGTCTCAAGCCTCTCCTAGGTGAGACATAACTATTTCATTTGGGAGCTCACTTATCCTACCCTTGATTGCTTGCATTTGGCTTTAGATTTTATTGGTGATTGTTCTGTGCACGTTAGCTTGCCTAGGGTTTGCGTAGATAGAGAGTCTTTTATATTTTTTGAGTCATTGTGGACTCAGGTGCGGCACCTCGCCATTCTCGTCGTTTAGCAGAACTTCCGCCTTCTACATCTCCTCCTCCTTTGGGAGAGAGAAATAGACAGTCTAAGTGGACTACTTCGCACATTGATTCACACACCATGGGAGACCATATAGAAGGTATTCTTGAACCACCTTCTCCCATTCATATGGAAGATGGGGATTTTACTCCTAACTATGATCCTTCACCTGATTTGACTGAGTTAGGTCCTGTGATTTCTGAGATAGGTACTTTTCATGATAGACCTACTTACTCTAGGGTTGATTCCCCATTGACGCATCGCTGGTATGGAATGTCGGAGGATGATGAGACTCATTTTGAACCCGCGAGCACTATTTATGGTAGTTATGGTATGTCTGGTTTTCCTACACATTATTTGACATTCCATGTCGAATCTGAGTTTGAACCTAACACTATGCCTGGGGGCACTCTCATTCTTTACCATGCGGAGAGGTTTGGGACCACAAGTCACATTGCACCTTCCATCCCGGTAGTGGAAGCTACATCATATATTCCTCCTAGGTCTAGGGTTAGTGATCCTATTAGGATACCAGATCTGAGACAAGTGACTATAGGGAATAACACGTACATAATTGCACAGGTCCCTTCGTCCTTTGTCCCTAGTTCTTTGAATTTTCACCCTCCACCTCATTCATGTGGTCCTTCGGGCTGGAATGTTGCTACGAGTCAGGTCCATATTGTGGTTACTAGACCAGTTGTGTCTCACGTTCATGCACCGCCCGTTGTTTCAGGAGGTCATGTTCATATTTCTAGAGGTCACATTACTACTTCCAGAGCGTATATTCCTACTTTTGGAATGTATATTCCTACTTCTAGAGCGTATATTCCTACTTACGGAATGTCTCATGGGACATCTCATGCGATGACTTATGGACCCTATTATGGGACGCAGTATGGACAGGGTTCTTCACCTGATGGGTGCGGGTATCAACAACCCACTTACTCTCCAAATTATGGCTTTGTAGCTCCGAATAGTCAAGGTACACCACACTATGGTGCTTCCATACCACCCTATACAGGTCAAACGGGAGGAGGGCACTATGGTCAAGGCCATGGTGGTTTTGGTAATCAGACCTATGTGAATCAGAACTATCAGGGAGCATTCCATTGACCTAATCATCCTAGGCTCCCTTTACTCACAACACTGAATCTTCCTGACTTGTCAAGATTGACGAACAATCCTGTAGCTCATGACCCAGCTTGGCCGGTTGTCCCTACTAAGCTTCCCTTGGACATACCCAAATTCAAGGGCAAATCGGGAGAGGATCCGAGCGAACATGTTACTACCTTTCACCTATGGTGCTCTTCAAATTCCGTACATCAGGACTCAATCCATTTAAGGCTGTTTCAACGTACACTTACAGGGCCCGCCGCGAAATGGTATATAGAGCTACCTAGGGGCGCATTCACTCTGTTCGATGACCTAGCGATGAATTTTCTTAACCTCTTCTAGCTACCAGTGCGTTATGATGTTGGTACTGAACTCTTGTCGACATTTCAGCAGGATAAAGCCACGCATATCTTGGATCATATCCAAGAGTGGCGTAGATGGAAGAGGTTAATTAAAGACTTTATACCACTGGAATTCCTCCTTGAATGGCTCCTTAAGTCGTTATTGTCGTATATAGCGAAGGATGTTTCTACATTCGGAGTGCAAAATGAGGAACAAGCCATTTTTAGGGTGCAGGAACTGGACTTGATTTATCCTCGGTCCGGTTTGTTATATGAGATTATTCCTAATGCCCCGCATTCTAGTTTCAATCCCAAAGTTAAACCTGGACCACATGCCGATGGCATTTTTGGTTATGCAAGTGCTAAACCTATGGATTCAGTTGCAAAACAAGTTAGTCAGTTGTCAATCAACCAATCTACTTTGGGACAAGCCATGGCTTCGTCTCAACCCACCCAAACGGCGAGTGTGCTTTCAGTGCAATCGTCGGACCAGAAGGGTAACCAGCAGCCCGGACGGAATAAAAAGAAGGGTAAGAATAATCGTAAGGGTGGGAATAGGAATGAAAATGCTAATAATAATGAAAAGAATTCCCGTAATGCTGGGGGGGACAAGCAAGCTAAACGTAAGGTTAAATTTTCTTGCAAGTTGTGTAAGGATGATCACCTCACTTACTTGTTCCCTCATATTGATGAAGCCTTGAGATTCTTGGCATAGGGCCCAGCTGTGCTGACTAAACCTTTACCTCACAATCAAAATATGAACTCGAGGACCCATGATCAGTCTGGTGGTGATCAAGATCCACCAAAGGGTAGTGGTCGTGGTTGCATTAACATGGTACGTGCTACGAAAGTTGTGACCTATGCGAAAGACTATGGTTCGTCACAACCCAACCCAGGAAAGGAGCCTGATCCACCAGGGACTCCTTTCCGTATTGAGAAACCTATGGATAAACCTGAAGCTGCACCTCACATTCCTAAGGGAGTCCTTAAGTGTTTAGGACACAATCCTATTGCCCGAGCCACCTAGAACTATTCAGTTGTCGATAATTTGGGCCATACTCCTTGTGCGATGTCTGCACTGGAAGTGCTTTAGAGTTTTCCTTCACAAAAGAAGGCTTTGCTTTCTACCCTTGGTGTGAATGATGATAATTCTTCCTCCGTGATTAAATTTGAAGCCGCAATACTTCAGCCTCGCTTGCCTTACTATGTGTCTCTTTTGATTCACGTAGAATGTCTTAACATGACCGTCAAGCGCACTGTGATTGACGAAGGCACTGTTGCTTCTGTGATGTCTTTATCATGTTGGAAGGGTTTGGGTTCCCCTGAGTTGTCTAAATCAGTGACCATGTTAACTGCGTTTAATGGGAGATCGTTTAGGCCGCATGGGATCCTTCCTTCCCTTAAGGTCCATTTAGGAGGGAAGACCATTGTGATAGAGTTCGAGGTGGTTGATGCGCCCCTTGACTACAATCTCTTGTTGGGTAGGAATTGGATGTATAGTATGCAAGCCGTAGCTTCTTCCCTATTTCGCGTCGTATGCTTTCCATTTAATGGGAAGATAGTCACGATTGATCAAATGTCGTTCAAGAATCCGTCAGTTACCGCATCTTCAGGAGCTTCGATCTCGATCGTTGAGCACTCTCAGCCGGCAACTGGGAGTGTGGGTGTGGGCATGTATCCATCCCTCATGGGAAGTTTTAGTTGTCCTACACCGATCCTTATGATAAGGTCTAGTTCTGGTGAGGCTTCGACATCTATGAGATTGGTGTCTTTTTCGCACGAGTCATATGGAATATCCTTGGATTCTTCCTACACCGAGTACTTTGAGTGAGCCCATTATGAAGAACATGCCATTGCCTGCAACTATGGTAGCTTATCAAGCTAATCTTGAGTGTGTTGCAGAGCCCAGCCCTTCCTCTTCGCGGATGGAGGAGGAGGACCCTTATGTGCTGCCTGCATGGGAAATACAGTCTTCTCATGCGCACGACTGCCTTGATAGTGTTTTCCCTTTAGATGAAGTGATTATTGAGGCTATGTCAAGAGTTGAGCCACCATGGGGAAAGCTCCATCATAGATCTTACTTTCTTCCCAAGCTTGACTGCTTGGAGCGTGAGGATTTCAGGGAGGTTCTTAGCAAGAGAATTGGTAGTCCCATGGTTCCATTAAGCTCTCCTGGTCCAATGGCTGATGGGAACATGGCAAATATATCTCCAACAATTCCTATCAATATCTCTCGCAATCCTGGAAGGATAGAGAATGTCTATATTGGGGCAGAATGTTCCCATGTTGAGATTCAAGAATACACCGAGCTGTTTAAAGAATTTCATGATATCTTTGCTTGGTCTTACAATGAAATGCCAGGTATCGACCCTCGCATTGTCGAACACGAGATTAAGACTTATCCCAACGCTAAGCCTGTTCGACAACGTTTGCGTGCTGTGAATCCTAGGAAAGCACCTGCGATTAAGGAAAAGATAGAGAAACTGTTGAAAGCCAGTTTTATCTATCCCATTCTCTTGACAAAGTTGGTTTCAAACCCCATTCTGGTGGATAAGAAGCAGGGAGCAATCCACATATGTACTGATTTTCATGATTTGAATCGTGCCTGTCCTAAGGACAATTCCCCCACACCATTTATTGATCAGATTTTGGATGAGTGTGTGGATAGCGAGATTTTTTCCTTCATGGATGGCTTTTCCGGATATAATCAGATACAAATTAAACCTAAGGACCAACATAAGACCGCATTTATTTGTCCTTTGGGAACTTTTGCATATTGAAAAATTCCTTTTAGCCTTAAGAACACCGGAGCTACTTTTCAGCGGGACATGACCTTGATCTTCCATGATCTCAAGTCGATTATCGAAGTAGTTTTGGATGACCTTGCTGCTCATTCTCGTATGATAATGCGTCATTCCTATCACTTGAGATTGGTATTCGAAAGATGCCACCATTATTTGGTTAGGTTAAATCCTCACAAGTGCATCTTTTGTGTGAAGTCAGGTCGCTTATTAGGATTCATCGTTTCTAAAGAGGGTATAAGAGTCAACCCTTTGAAGGTTGAGGCAATACTTCAGTTCTCTCCCCCGAAAAATATTCGTCATCTTCAATGTTTGCAAGGCATGGAAAACTTCTTATGGAGATTCGTTGTCAATTTTTCCAATTTGACTAGAGGCTTCATGCATATTTTGAAGAAGGACACTACCTTTTGTTAGGATGAGCGAGCCCAGGAGTCCTTTGATGCGCTCAAGTAAGCCCTAGCATCGGCCCTGGTGATTAGTGCCCCAGACTATAGCCATGATTTTCTACTTTATGTGGTCGTGTCCATGGAGACGATTGGTATGGTTTTGGTTCAAGAGGATGAGGAGCTCCAAGAGCATGTCATATACTATTTGAGCCAGAATATTGTTGATGCAGAGATCCATTATTCTAATGTTGAGAAGCTTGCCTCAGCTACTATACATGCAGTTCAACGGTTGAGACATTATATTCTCCTTCGCCAGACCTTGGTTGTAGCCCATGTCAATCCGTTTCAATTCGTCATCACTCAAAGGATGATTGGGGGGAAATATAATAAATGGATTGTCATCCTGCAAGAATTCGATCTCGAGTTTGTTTCGGCGAAATCAAAGAAATCGTTAATTTTTGTAGAGCTTATATTGGATTTCCCAAGCGAGGCCGAGGAGTTGGTTTGTGAAGATAGATTTATCAATGAGCACATCTTATTAATCTCAACTTTAGACCCATGGTATGGAGATATCATTATATATCTACAAACATTGAAGGTCCCTACTCATCTCTCACAAGATGAACGATGACGATTACGTCACGTGTCTAAGAATTACCTCATAGTGGATAACACTTTGTACCGCTGTGGGGTAGATTCCATTTTACAATGTTGTTTAACCCATGATGAGGATGAGGTAGTGATGAATGATTGCCACGGAGGGGCATGTGGTGGTCATTTATCTGGGATTTCTACAGCCCAAAAAATCTTAAGAGTGGGTTATTTCTGGCCATCGATATTTAAGGATTGTGTAGATGTGGTCAAGAGGTGCCACCCTTGCCAGGTGTTTGCACATAATATGCGCTCGAAACCTACCCCATTACATCCCATCATCGTCGGTCCCTTCACTATCTGGGGGCTTGATTTTATGGATTACAACCCAGCTTCAACTGGGGGGCATCATCATATCATAGTGGTTGTTGATTACTTCACAAAATGGGATGAGGCTATGCCTATAGTTAAATCCAATGGTGAGACAGCCACGCACTTCATATTCAACCAGATTATTACTCGGTTTGGGATTCCGAAAGAGCTTGTCACTGACCATGGCTCGCACTTTTAGAATCGTATGATGGAATAGTTGGCATCAAAGTTAGGGTACAAACAAGAGAATTCCTCCTCTTACTACCCTCAAGCGAATGGACAGGTAGAAGTAGTGAATAAATCACTCAAATCCATTCTCCAATGAACCAGCGCACAAAGCAAGAATAATTGGCACATTATGTTATATCCTACTTTGTGGGCGTATAGAATCGCTGTGAAGACTGCCACAGGTTTTTCTCCATATAAACTTGTACATGGAGTGGAGTTAGTATTACCAGTTGAATGCAAGATTCCTTCTTTGAAGCTAGCCGTAGAGCTCTTACTAGACACTTCACCATTGGAGGAGCGTTTGGTCCACCTTGAGCAACTTAATGAGCAGCGTCGAGATGCCTTGGTGGCTCTAGAAGTAAATAAGCGTTGCGTAAAATTCCAGTACAATAAGTCTGTCCATCCAAGGAGGTTTAGTGAGGGATACTTGGTCCTTTTGTGGGATCAACCAAAAGAACCCTTGGGGGCAGGAAAGTTTAACCCCATGTGGCGTGGTCCTTACGTCTTCAAACGTGTGTTAGAGAAGGGCGCTTATGAGTTAGTGGATTATGAGGGAACAACCTTGGCAAAGCCTAGGAATGGGCTCTACCTCAAAAAATACTATGCATGTTTTTTCAGCCAAGGCTGGTTATTGTATATTATTGTACAGCTTTACATAGGTAGGTCTTTTTCTTATAGTGATCAGTTTTGTGATTAGTTTCCGTTTCTTTTGGCAGATGTCAATGGAATCTTCCACCTTCGTAGGATTCGCAGATGGTGCGAGTCGTCACACTATACACTCAGCCTCTGCTGCTTGGGTGATTTATACTCCTATGGGTCATGTATTGTCTTTAGGAGGGGTATGTTTACGACCATCTTCAAAAAATGTTGCTGAATATAGTGTCGTTATTGAGCTTCTACGGGATTCCATTTTACATGGCGTTCTCTCTCTTAAGGTACGTCTTGATTTGGAGTTAGTAGTGTCACAGCTTAATGGTTTGTACCATGTTAGAGATCCAACCTTATTAAGAATATTCTTACATGTGAGATTATTAGAACGACAATTTGACAATATAACATACATACATATTCCAATAATTAATAATCAAGTTGTTGATTCATATGCTAACTACGTGTTATATTGGCATTTGTTTCATACACAATAAATTCATCACAAACACAAATTTTTACACATGTAAATAAATAAACCGATCATCATAAAAAAATTTATATACATCCAAAATGTGGTAATACATAGTGTCAGAATACAAAAATGGGGCTCTCAAGCCACCATAATATAATACATGGTAATACAAAATGTGTCACTCCCAGGTCTCTAAGCCTATGGAGGAGGAGGGGGTTGTGATCATGGAAGGTCACTACGGATCTAGCTAGCCGTCGAAATAATTGCACCCATGCTCGTGGTACACCCACCCCCTGGCACTGCATAGCCTCAGGCATGTCCTTGACTTGTGCCATGGGAACTCTGTGTGTCAGCCTAACAAATTTGGTATGAATGCTCTGGAGCGTCCGTTCCACATCCACACTCGTGATATCATCTCCTCTTCACCTCCGTCTATGACGAGGGAAGCCTTCAGGCCGCCATGTTCCCACATCTGCATACGAACGGTAGATGTCACTATGTTTTTTCACCCAAAAACATGTCTTTTGATTCCATATAATCAGAAACCAAAAAAAAATTAAATAACTCAAAAAATTTAAAGAGACAGTCGAGATTCGTTACCTATGTCACCGTATGCCAGTCTTGGTGGTAGAGGCATTTCTGGGTCCCCCTGGAAATATATCCCCGCGTAGAGGTAGTCATCGATGGCAACTATCTATCGTCACCACCACAGAAAGAAATCAGCTAGATAGGGGTTGGACACCCTACCTCCACCCAATCTACGCATCGCCTCCGCCCAACGCCGTTGGGATGGATCTCGAACCCTGTGTAGAGGAACATCAACTCTGGGGCTCAATCCTAGAGCACGCTTGAAGAAAAACGTGCTCAGTATGATGCTGAAACCGAAGTTTCACACTCTGCCCATCTTACACTCACTAAGCTGATGTTTCATGTTGCTCAGTAGTGTGGTGCTCCAGTCATATACTGTAGGTCTCATGCACTCCACTGCATAGAACATCAGAGGCCGCGAGGCCTGGTGGAGTGAATCCAAGCCTGCTATCCTACCCAGTGTCAGTAGGATGGCCTTTAGGCCCTACACCTATATAGAGTTGGTTGGGATCTGACTCCCCACCTTCTCTGTGTCTGGATAGAAGTACACCACAATGTACTCATCTATAGTCAGGCCACCTCTAGGACCACGAGAACGTAGGTTCACTACTTCCCCCCATCGGGAAAGTCCAGTAATAAAGTATATGTCCTCCACCTCTATGGTGAGGGACATCCCATCTATCTGGAATGACTCATAGTCTGGATCCCAGTAATCCACCAGCATCTGCAATAGTCCTGGTTTGGCCCTTAAGCCACCAAGACACCAAAATTTGTAGAGCCCACATGCACGTAGCACTTGTTGAGCCATTAGATTGGCCCTTACTGCCTCCTCTACATCACCATGTTCACGTTCTCTCCATTCTAGGACCATCCTGCACAAAAAATTGCAAGTTTGCCCATTAGAATACTTAAAAAACCTCATGCACGACTGCATACACGACTGTTTTCCAAACAGCCACATATGTACGTGACTGTGAGGGCATTTTCTGCATATATCTAGCCCTATCCATGGAAAAACCCTCGATTTTCATGTGGGTCGCAGCGCCTATCTTGGATTGGCCTAGAAATCCCAAATAACCATGGAATTTGATAAAAAAATGCATCAAAATGGAAGAGGAGAGCATGGGTAAGTACCTGGAAGAAACAGTAGTGGATTTCGCCAGCTGGATATCCTGGAATTCGTTGTTGAAAATCTGAGCTCAATTGGGTAAAAATTTCAAATGTTTTATAATGTTTTGAATTTTTTACTATTTATAGAAATTTTTCAAATTTTTGAAAATTTTTACCCCCTTTCCTATAGTTTGGACCATTTCTAATCATTTTGGACCGTTTTTGGACTAATTTATGATGTAGGATGCCTTTTTGAGTGTTGTTTCATCCATTGGATTGACCTGTTCGTGCCAATATCAGGTATCATGTCTAAACTGGCATATAGGTTAGGTTTCATCACCATTTGCATTTTGCATGACCTTATGACCGTTTCATTATAGCCTTAGGTACGAACCCACTCTATTATGTCACGGAACCTTCTCACTATTTTAGAAGTGACATGGTATGAGTGGTAGAGGTTGACCTTACATGGGTACCCTATTTAGCACCTTATTTGCATTTGGTGCCCATGCTAACGTTTTGTCCCTTATGGTGTGGGAGTCCGTTGTATAGTATTTCCATGACATTTCGCAAGATCCTCATACTCCTCTTGATCTTTTGCTGGCCTATTTCCCTCAAGACTCCCTTATGTCAAGTTGTAATTGTATTATCATGAGCTTTGCCTGCCTTATTGAGCCTTATGCCGGATTCCCTGACATTGAGTTTCAGCCATATAGCCTGAGCTTGTCTCATGTCTAGCCATGCAGAACCATTTTATATATCCTTTGCAGCTTGATTCCCTTTTTACCGAGAGGGGATTTTCCCCCGAGTGTTACTATCCTACACATGTAGCCTTGCATTGAGCATAGGTATGTTCCATTGCTTGAAACTAGTTTGTTTTCCCCTATGACACTTGTCTCCTCCTAGTCTGTAACTATAAAGCAATTTTATTCTTTTTCAAGCTTTTTAAATATTTGAAAAAGTCCAAAAAGAAAAATTAAAAAACCAAAATGTCGGACAAGGAAAGATGTTATCTTTGGCAACTGTCGAGTCATGTCGCCTTTGAGCAGAGCACTGTATATCACATCCGTTGGTTGGGTTTATAGTTTGACTTTAGGAGCTATTCTCATTTATCTGAGTTTATCTCCACCGACTGGTTAAGCTTCTAGTCCCTATGGAGCCTCTTTCGATGCCTCTTGTGTCGTAGAGATGTCCCAATTTTATATATCGAGTATATTCTGCCTTTATTCAGTCACCATACGCCGTTATGCTCTTGTTCGAAGGAAGTTGAAACCTAAGTCAGTCATTCCTCATTTATCTTGACTTTGCATGTCGGTCATTCTCAGTACAGTTACTGGTTCGTGCACCTTATGATTGAGTCCTTTCACATTATACAGCTTTGCTGAGTACCTCATGTTGGATGATGGGGGATGCCTTAACGCCCTCCTTCCAGTGGATTTCATCCCATCGAATTTAGATCATTTATTCTGGGATTGGAATCTAGAGTCATTTTTGAGTGCCTTGAGACTTACAGTCATCAGTGGCAGGTTCTCTCGCCATCGATAGTTTTTGGGAATACATCAATGTCCCCTGATCAATGGATCCTCTCAAGTGTTCGACCTCAACACATCTATTCGCACTTGTTAGTTTGCACTCTAGTACCTTGATTCCCATTTTTATTATCGGTAGGTGATCTCACGTCTGTTAACGGTATACATCAATGACCAGTAATCAGTCGATGGACTACTATGTTCGACCTTGACACCTCTATTCACATAGTAGGACATGTACTCGTAGCGGTTTGTGTAGAATACTTTCCAGATTGGTGGCATCTCTTATATGCTACCTCCTTGATCATGCCAGTGTTCATGAGATTTCAGCTCTCGTGACTTGATTCCAGTATGTGTCAGACATTTCCAGCCATTATGGATATCTTGATCCATTATATATCTTCAGCCTTTATGGAGATCATGGTCCTTTGTATATCTTCATCATGGAGATTCTGATCTATGTATATTGTACGTGGCGATGACCACTTATGTGATATGTTGTATCATGCTATTCATGGCCATTGTACTCTTATGTATCCGGGACTGCTATATGTATTTGTAGTATGTGCAGAGTTGTATCATTGTACTATGTTGATTGAGTGGCTGGTCTTCCATTTGGGATCCTTCATCACTCCACTTCTGGGATGGACTTATAATGTATTTCGGCCATCGTATGACCCCTCTGACCTCACACATTAGGGGGCATCTATTATAGCTGATTTTACCACTCCATGTGAATCACATTTGTATGGCCTTCTCATGTCCCTCTGCAGACTCCTTAGAGCCCTTAGACCATTTTTTGTCCTTTTATGTTTCCTTGACCATCCCTAAAAACATGTGTGAATTCATATACGCGACTTTTAAACCACTAATCGTGTATATACGCACGTTTGACCCCTAAAATTGCGTACATCGGGATGTGTGCATAATCCAAATCCTTTTGGATTTTTCCTTGACATGGATCTGACTCATTTGACTCCTGGCCTTCCCTATGCCTTGAGATCACTCAGATTCGATCTTTCATTACCCCTTTGAAAGGCTATATAAGGAACTCTTTGGTACATTGAAGGCATATGAGAGAAGTGAGAGCAAAGAAACTATAGTCCATTGTTGCTAGAACTTGTGCTTGAGTCTGCATCCCTTTGTCCCTTGGAGCACTTTTGTGTTCTTCCCAAGATTGCCTTTTTCTTGTGAGCTTGCTATCGAGAAATGGAGGATTGAGGTGGTGGAGGCCCAAGTGGGGGATTTAGTTTCTCTAATTCGCAGACATGCCGACAGAGGTTGTATCCATTGTAATCTCTGATTTTATATTAATACAAATATATTTTCTTGTCCAATAATGTATGTTTGAATGAATATTTCATCCATGGGTGATTTCAAATGCTTATACATTGTTGATTATATATGCTAGAATAGATCTAACACCAATATATAGTATGCTTGTCTTGTTTACTTGTTGTTGAGGAAAGTGATTAATCAATTCAAGCTGAAGTTGGAAAGCTCAACGAGGATCTACTTCAACCGTCCAGAATAAGGTACGAGGTCTGATCCTTTAGTGTTAGATATTTTGATTCTATTACATATTGGAAAGGATTGATTTCTGGAGTCAAGCTGTCTGTTGTGGTACCCCAAGCCATAGGAATTTCTCTCCGTAACAGTCATATGTCTAAATCAGGAATCATGTCTAAATCGAGAGTCCACCCAGTCTATTTTTAGTCACTAGCACCATTAGGTCCACTTAGCCTAATTGGGGCACATGTTTCAGTTATTAAAGTGTGGGGAACACTAATCGAGGCCCATTTCCACTGATTGCACTTGCATGCATCAGTTTAGGAGCCTTCTATACCAATCCCTACAATTTAGGAGCCACTGGGAGTGCCAATACCAACCAAGGTCAGTTCAGTTGAGTTGGTGACTAGTCAAGCTGAGTTAGGAGTCGATTACATTCAGTTCTAGTCCTCTACATTCAGTTAGCCCTAGGTTTGCATGGCTGCATGCAGGAGAGGCCCATTTCTCACCTACCACAGTCAATTGGCCTCGGTCAACATTGAATAGACACTTGAGTTGTGTTTTATAACTTCGTTGAACTCCGATAAAGGTTTAGACAAGGTCAGTTAACTATTGAGTCCTCCGACAGTGATTTAGACAAGGTCTTAGTTACCTATAATCAAGTAGATTCTAATCAATTTGAATTTCTTCATGTGGATTCGAATTACATGTGGCTATTTAATCCATTGTACTTCATTGTAATTATTATCTAATTACTCTTTGATTAATGAAAATCATTCACAGTTGCAAGCCATTTTTGCACTGTTTCATTTATCGATAACTGAGTAAATTGTGTGATCTATCTTGTGAGGTGTGTGTTTGTCCACAAATCTATGTGCTCAATTTAATAATGGTCACGACGAAAATGCGGTGGTAATCAACATATATTTTAATTAAGGGAAATAATAAATTGATCATAAAAAACTTTAAGTAAAACAATAAATAAAATTAAAAATGATAAATAAATAAATAATAAACAAATATACAAATAAATAAATAAAGATAAGTGAACTGAAATAAAGCTAAATTAAGAAATCGCTTAACAGAGAAAATTAAGGAACTTGAACTAAAGTGAAATCCTTACCAATCGAAAAAGAATCAGAGAACTAAAGATAATTAAAAAGTGCGTTGGGAAATAAAATTAATTAATTAATTAAAGTAAATTAGAGAGTTAACTGAATGTGGTGCATGGGATGCATGGGAATTAACAAAATGGTTAATAAAAGATAAATAAATGGAAGAATGAAAGATCTTCATCTTCTTCTTCTTCGGTCCTGCCCTAGTTTGGAGCTCGAATCAATTTGGTGGCTCCGAGGCGAATATGGAAGAGTGTGGTTCAATACAACGTGAGTGAGGTTGGGAGCCTCTCAGCGGCAGTCTAGCATCGTACTTCCATTTATAGCAAGGTATTCTTAGCCCCGTCGAGCTCAGGCATCCCGAGGGAAGGAGAGTACCCGTCAGGGTAATAGGTATGGTAGGGAGGAAACCGGTGGATCTGACATGATTGGCAATCTGGCGACAACATCTGCAGTGGAGTGATGACAAAACAAAATTCAGCCTCGTCCTCAAACGACAACGACTAGTGATATCAATAAGTATTCTATTATGGTTAAATTTATTTTATTTGATAAATTAGAATTATTAAAACAAGTGGTACCATCGAGGAAGATCTTAAGGTTTTTATGCATGTGCAATGATGTAAATAAAAAATTAGTGTTTTATAAAATATTAGAAGATGGAATTAAAATAACTGACAATATATGTTTAACCCCTTTTAGTTTTGATATGTTTACTGGAAAATATGCATTACCTTAGTTGTATTTGTCAAACCTCAGGGAGGGTTGTTACAATTGGAAGGTTGAAACTTGAAGAAAATAAAGCACCGCCAGCTAATCAACTTGGGCCATCACAGAAAGTTCCTAAATCAGCCACAAAGGAAATTGAAAGTGTCCATATGGATGAAGTTGGAAAGACGGGTACAAGAAGTTCAATTAGACAAGAAGATGTAGGAGATGCAGACAGCTCGAGTAATGACATGGGTGTCTCATTTCATTGTGAATTGAAATTTTCTTCCTACTTTGAACCAACTTCCTTTGAAGAGGATGCTACTCGTGAATCGTGATAAGTGGAAACAATCCATGTAGGTGAATGAGTATGATGCACTTATAAAGAATGGAACTGGGAAGCTGGTTGATCCTACATTTGGAACCAAACCAATTGTCTACAAGTGGGTATACAAAAACAAATACAGATTAGATGGCTCACTTGACAAGCACAAAGTGAGGCTTGTGGCGAAAGAGTATGCACACAAGGAATGAAAGACATTCTTCCCCACAACAAAATGGGATACCATCTGCACCTTATTGTCTTTGGTTGCACAAAATGGGTGGAAATTTCATAAGATGGATGTGAAAACAACTTCTTAAATGGAAACTTGAAAGAGAATGTCTCCATGTCTCAACTAGAAGGCTTTGTTGTGAAGGGACAAGAACAAAAGGTCTTCAAACTTGTCAAGTCCTTGTGTGGCCTGAAACAAGCACCTCGTGCATGGTATGAAAAGTTGACTGAGCATATTTTGATGTTAAATTTCAAACATTATAATCTTGATAATGCAACATTGTTTGTAAAGAAAGTTGGAAGATATCTTGTGTCTCTTGTGGAGTATCATAGATGACCTTTTGATGACACGAAATAATTAAATTTATATTTCATCCATCTAGTAAGATTTGAAGAAGAGAATCGAAACTATAGATCTAGGACAACTTCATTACTACTTGGGAATTGAAGTGCCTCAAAATATTAAGTACATAGTCATCTCCCAGACTATTTATGTTGGAGAACTGTTGCAGATTTTGCATGACAAAATGCAACCTTCTCTCAACTCCAATGGAACAAAAGTTGAAGCTCACATCAAACGAATGAAAAAAAATTCTAGAATGCGACTAAGTACTGATAGCTTATGGGAAGCCTTGTCTACATTACTACCACCACACCAAATATTTCATATGATGTTTCCATCCTTTCAAGGTTCATGCATAACCCTTGAGAAGGAAATTGGTCTACTACAAAAAGAGTTATAAGATACTTGAAGGGGACTCAAGTACTCTAAGGTGGATGACTTCAAACTTATTGGGTAATCTGATTCAGAATTCGATAGCAACAAAGAGATATGAGTATCTAGTTTTATATACACAATGATTCTTGGATCAACAAATATCTCCCAGAGATCACGCAAATAGTCAATTCCAACATATTCAATAACAGAGGCAGAAGATGCGGTTGTTGCTAAAGCAATGAAAGACATAGTGTGGCTCAGGAAATACTTGAACATTTGTAGGAGACACAAGAGAACTCCACTCCCTTACTGATTGATAACACTTCTACAATCAAGTTGGCCAAGAATCCCATATTCCATGATTGAACCAACCACATCAACATGAAGTACCATTTGATTCAACATCATGTAGTGATCTCAGAGGATCTTTTGACCGATCCATAATGAAGTCTTCAAATGTTGAATAGAGGTACCCATTATGTAGGGCTTATCAAGACCTTTTCTTTAACGCATGTTTTGTCTCAAACAAACATTGTATGCCTGAGATATCAAATTCTAAAGTTCTGTCCAAATAAGGGAAAATGGGAAAAAAAAGTGCCATGTGGCACCACTAGAAAGGTGACATGTGGCCTTATGAGACTGATGTGACATCTCCACATCGAAAAGGTGACATGTGGCCTTATAAAACTGATGTGACAACTCCACATCGAAAAAAGTGTGATGATGTGTCAATTAGCCGATGATGTGAATTGGCTTAATCATTGTGTAAATTGTGTCCATTAGCCGGTGATGTGAATTGGCTTAATCATTGTGTAAATTATATTTAACCTTAATTCATATAGCATAAATTATATTTAACCTTAAATAATGCTTCATGTGGTGGTAAAAAGGGGTCACGGATGTTTCATGTGGTGGTAAAATGGGGTAAGGGCTAAATATTTATGTGTTTGTGGTAATGTGGAGCCTAGCCCGTGGGGCTAGTAGAATGTGTCAACGTGTATATAGCTCTAAAGCTATATACCATATGCTATGCACCACCAATCTTTCAACCAACATATGTATAACGATATGCCATGATCCATGAATATATATCAGTCCCAAAGTTTGCGCAAGCGACATGAATTAAACACATTCCACACTTTGCCAAATGCGCCATGCCCATTTGTTTGGGGTTAAACAATAAAAATATATTTTAAGTTGGAGACTGGATTATTTTTGGGTAGCCTATTTCTTTTTGTAGTAGTCTTGAAGGCATTTTTGTGCTTGTTGAAGATCATATTATGGTGTTGCAACATTTGACTTCAAATTAATGAGATTAGTTCCTCTATTGGAAAGGGACTGAAGACGTAATTCATCAAGGACGAACTCTGTTATCAATTCTCTTCTCATTATAATGGTTTGGTGTTCTTTATTAAGTTTATCTTCAGTTATTCAAACCCTCTTAAAGCTTGTTTATTAAATTCTTTTCATGTTAATTGTTGAATTTATTTCACATGCAATTCAAGCGTTATTTTTAGATCATTTATTTTTTAGATCATTTAGAATCCAAGACATTCCATCTACGACATTGTTCCACGAATGAACAAATTGCAAACATCTTTCCCAAATCATTTGGACTAGAAAAGTTTAAAAAGTTTACTAACATGTTCGGACTCACGAACACCCCTTCGAATTAAGGGGGATAATGTTAGAAACCTAATCTAAAAAGATTGAGATTTTGTAAATAATGTAAATAATAAATGATTAAGAAGATGAATTCCAACGGAAACTCTCTTGGTAGGTGGAGCCAAAGGGTCACCTCCTCATGTATAAGATAATCATTCATGTCCATTGGAAATCAATCATCTGGGAGCCATTCTAACTCAATTTAATGGTACATAAGTTTGGGTTTGAAAACTAGATGGCACAAAAATGAGAATGAACTTGGGTATGTTGAGAGATCAATGGTTGTGAGTCATTTGAAAGAAAATATCTGAATTTTAAAAGACTGAACAATCTCTTTTGGTACCAACAATAAATACTTCAAGAACAACTTCCTTTTTGAGTTAAATATGAATACTTAGAATTTCAACATATCAGTGAACATTTGACCATTTTTCAACCAATAACTATAGATAAAAATGCATGCAAAACAAGGAAATCTATAGGGAACAAAGAGGGCTTACAAGATGGGTTATTTTGTGCACGAAACTGGAAACTTCTCATTTAATTAAAGAACCAAGACATCCTAGTCTCTCTTAGTGCCATATATGGGAGGGGTTTGTGTGGCGGATTATTTGGATCCTCTCCGTGAAAAATGAATATAATAAGCTCTTATATGCAGAGTATTTGTGTTAACCAAGCTTGAAATAATTTAGTTGAGCTTTAATATTGTCTAAGTGACTTGTGGCCCAGTCAAATATTGCGGACCTTGTGCACTCAACTCCATAATACATCTCATCCTTTGAAGTTATATGTGGAGAGTAGGATCTTGTTGAATGAGTGATGGTAAAGAATATTATCTTAGTACTAAGATCAACAATGGCATCGATGGGAAATTGAATTTTTCCTTATGTGCCTCAGCTACATAGTATGTGTCTATATACTCCTACACACTAAAGGTATTCCCCCCTCAATTACCTCCTTTCAATACTACCATGTTGACGGGCGTTTCTGATTCAGCCCGCAACGGGGGAAAACAACCCAGTCCGGGATCCTTAGAACAGCTTCCAAGCTGTTTCAGGTAGTCGTTCCCGATAGGTTTATAGGCTCTGTTAGCCTGGGATCCTAAAAGGGTAACTAGTGCTATCGATTAGTAGGTGTTTAAACTTAATGATTTATTAGAGTTAAAACTGAGTTTTGTGTTACTGTTGCATGAAAACACTATACACAAATTTGTTATATAGATACAGCAGAATTCAGAAACAAATAAAAACTAATACAATACTGTTAACCATATACACAAATATACAGCATTCACATCAAGGAGTAAGCTAAAGATGTTTCTACAGAAACATAGGTAATCATATTCACAGTTTTAATATCATGCAGAAAATTAACATTAAATAAATCCTAAAATACTACTCTAACCCCTATCCCGATCGGGAGCACAATTAAGCTAATACTGATTCTCAGCAAACACTGGAAAACGTAATGTAAAATCTCATTTGCAGAATAGTAAAGACATTTAAAATCCTGCAAATTAATACATGCATTACTAACTATCATATACCAATAATAACAATTATTAAATACATGACAGATTATACCAATATGACTGAAAACCAGAAGCAGCGAATACTTAAAAGATTACTTTCGCATAATTAATGAAAATGAACTATAACGAAAGATATAAACTTAAGAAATACAAATACTAACAACTGCGAGATGTCATAAACGCAAACCAGTTTTAAAACTTAATAAGACGTAAATCCAACATCACCAGTCCAAAACAAAATGTCAACCGGCAGGAAACCGCCTAGCAGCCCATCCAGTTAGAACCAGCAGTTCAGTACTTGCATTACGATAGTATTCCCCCCCCTGGCATAATGCCAACAGTCTATTAAATACATTTCTTTTTACCCATGATAGCATATTCGGGATCAAAAACAAATCTTCACGATCCCTAATTAATCGCCAAAGGAAAACGACAAGTGAAACCTGTCGTTTTTCTTTTAGCCCTTAATTTCTCACTCAGCCTACAGGATCGTAAGATAAAACAGAGGAACCTGTCAAACTGTTTCTCCATTCCGTGATTCTATTCCAGCAAAACAGGGATTACGCCGATCTCTTCAAAATTTGGGGAGTTAATATCTGCGATCCACAAAAGAAATATTTAGAAAATCGTAACAGCAGGTGAAATAGAATTATAAATCAAATAATCTCAACATAACGAATTACCTGACATTTAGCCATATAAAAAACCATGATTAAAAACTATATATTCACTGGGGCACCAAAGACCTGAATGTTTACTCCACTGGAGTGACTGGGCGAAGGCGTTTTAAATTGCATTAAAGCGATCTAAGCGTTCAACTCTCGTAACTTTTCTTCATTCCTCTCATTTTCGTCCTGCAATTTCAGGACACGCCTGATGAGTTTGTTCTTATGGTTTTTCAACCGCAACAAATGCTTGTCGCTAACATCTATTTTCTCCTTCATCCCCATATTATCGATTTTCAATAGATCTCTGCTAGCAGATACCTCACGGATTTTTTCCTCCATTCTACGGACCTTGTCCAGTAGACAGTTAACGAACAAAGGGTGAATGTTTTCACCGATCTCATGCAAAACAGAGGAGGTCACTTTAACTGATTTTTCATTCATGACCGAATCGGTCACACACTCCACATGAGCTTCTGAAATTTTCTTGCCCTCGACTGGTAGGCTTTTCGACTCAGGCGCAATTTCCACTTCTGTCTGAACAGGCTGGACTTCAACAAAAAGGAATGGATTCTCGGAAATTTCTGAAACATTCATCGTAGGACTTGGGTCGACTGAATCGGTCCTTAGATCAGGATAAACAACATTATCATCTCCCTGGGCAGACGTGGTAATCTCCTCAACGTCGATTACCACTGTCTCAACATTATTTTTATCTTTCTTAGGCCCTTTAACAGATTTGGCTCTGGCCATGCTGCGTGTTAGTCTCCTACTCAGGTTAGGAGCGTTTCCTCGTTGACTAACATTTTTTCCCCTCGTGATTGATGGGGTGACACGTGAGAACCCCGAACTTTTGGCGCGGCGACCATTATGCACAGGAGTAGGGTAACTATCCTCAACATTGACCACAGGAGTCTGCGAGGGTTGCGAGTTTTTAGGGCTAGGATTCGAAACAGGATTTTTAGACGAAACGGAACCCACAACCCGATGTTTCCCACAGTCATCAGGGTTATTATACATGCAATGGCAGAACTTCGAGAATCCATTATCCTCAATGAACTGTTCCCAGGACCGACCCATTTTCCCCAATTCGCTTTCTACCAGAATCCGAACCAAACCATGATGAAACAAACTATGACTCAGGTGCTTCGGCCCTTTTTTAATGGCGTTAGACATCTTAAAGAGACTATGCAACAGATAATAGGGGAGATTAATTTGAAAACCCAAAAACACAGCCATGAGACGTAGGTGATAAACATACGCAGAGGACAAACGCCCTTCACATGTAAGATATCGGTGAATTAAATCTAAAACCGGATGCCATTCTTTGCGAAAGTACTTACGTGCTACCCCGGTGCGGAACGAGACCTCCTGCGTCGGATTCTTCAGTAAGCTGCGCCACTCTGTGATTTCCATTCTCTGGTATTTAAACCATTTTTTCCCTGTTAACGACAAACCAGTCGCCTGCGCGACAGACCTCTCATCCACCCTGAAACACAAATCTCCTACCTCAACCTGATAGTCCCTTAAAGACACGGCGAACACCCGGGTAACTTCCGGGTTTGAATCAGAGAACTTCCGAAGGAACTGTAACCATCCTACCTCCCGGACTTTGTGCAACAAATCGGCGTTCAATTCCAGCAAAGTCAATTCATGGGGCTCGACTCGAACCACCGGGGCCATTCTTGTTAACACGCGGGAGAGACAGTGTGCACAACAGACTTGCCACCAGAGGGTTAATGACAGAGACACGAATTGAGAGCACTTAGAGCTAAAACCACAAACCAGTAAACCAGGCGACAGGCCAGCCATATGAGAATTTATACAAAACCCTCGCGGGTTCAGTCTGAGCGACGCCATCAACATTCCTTTTGGCGCATACAACTGACGGTCAAAACGTTTAAACCCGCGATCATCGCCCTGTCTTCCCACTTAAATGACCAGGGTGGCAAGTTTGTACGCATGACAGGCGTTCCAATAACCTATCACCACGACCA
>LPNX010000005.1:60618-83184 GCA_001517045.1 Pseudotsuga menziesii | reverse complement strand
TCTTCATTCATGTGATTCAGTCTCTTTTCTTCTCTCTTATTTTCCTGTATATGCTTGTGAGAATTCTTAGTAGCAAGATCTATTTCCTGTGCTTCTTCTTAGCATCATTGCACATAGCATTGATCTATTATTTCTACACAAATCATATGAGCCAAGTGTCAAAACATTATGTTTAACAATAGTTTCAAATTTATCCATAAGTAAAGCACATTCTTTCACAAACCAAGTTACTTTTCTTTTAGCCTTAGTGGCTAACTGAACTAACCACGAATTCTAAAACTTATCGACAGATTAATTACATTTTTCCACTATCTGAGGTGCAATATAATGGAGAATAGCTCCTGGATCAATTAAAATAGTTACAGGGGTCTCATTAATCATACCTTCTACTTCCACCATGGAAGTCTGATAATCGGCTTGTCGGTTCTCCAAGGCTGCGTTAATTCTAGGCATGCTCCTTGCTAGTTCCCCAATGGTCATCTCCTCCTGTATGGTATGAATATTGCTAATAGTCTTCTTTTGGTTTGGACAGAATGAAGCATAGTGCGGGCCATTACATTCCCAACACTTGACAGGCTCTTTACGCTCAAAACGTTTGGTAAAATTTCCATAATTATTTGCAGTTTCTTTACCCTTAAAATTATTTTGATTGTTGGGTGTACTATTCCTATTTCCTTGGAAATTCTTGTTGTTAGAATAGTTTTTGGTCTTACTATTCTTGAAATTCCTGTTAGGCACAAAATCCTTCTTCTTAAATTCATACTGATTATTATTTTTCTTAGCCTTCCAGTTGGCCAAGCTTTCTTTCTTTTGATTTTGCTCAAAACAAAAATTAGCCTTCCTCATAGCTTCCTCCAAGGTCTTTGGATTATTATATTCAATTCTATCTTTAATATGATACGGTAGACAGCTAAGGAATTGCTGTACTTTTGGTTTCTCATCTACTAGGTAGGGTACATACCTAAGTAAACTTAAGAATTTTATGTTCAGATCCGTCATTGTCATTGAACCTAACTTTAGTTCATAAAACTCCTTAGTTCTTTCCTCATAATACTGCTCAAACAAGAATTTCTTTTTAAAATACCGCTTAAAAGTACTCCAATTAACTTCTTTCTCTTTTATACCCTTAACTCTCTTCAAGTCCTACCACCAAATATCAGCCTTTCTTGAGAGGTTATATATAGCCATCCTAGCCTTTAACTGGTTAGAATAATTATATATTTGGAAGTACTTTTTCATCCCGGACAACCAAGACTCATGTTCCTCCCCCTTCTCAGTCTCTCCATTAAAGGTTGGTGGTTTTATCTTTTTAAATTCCCCTGATATTTCCTCATAAGGTTTATATTTCCTCTTCTTGACGTACAGATTAGCATCAATACTATCACTAGTAGTATGGTAACTTTGTCATTCACCAAACACTTCTGATGACGAACTACTTTCATTTTTTGTATGCTTCATCTTTTTAGATTTTCTTGGATGGCTAGAATCTTTAGATTCTAATATTCTACCCCTTCCTTCGGTTTGAAACTTTTCCATTAGAATTTGATTCAACTCTTCTTGAGCCCTCAGAATCCTTTCATTCTCTTTCTTTACAGACTCCATTTCAGTTTTCAAATCTTTTACAGTATGTAAGAACTATGAGGAATTTGTAGTTACATCCTCTGGTATAGGATCTCTGGGTAAATTTATTGTTTTTGTAGCTAGAGACTCCTCCTATGCATACTCTCCCAGCCTTTCCATACCTGCCTGTTAAACTTCAGAAAACAAAAGACAATTCTCTGTTGAATAACACATATAAAAAATAAAATACATTAGCATAATAATTTAATTTATTGTTTTATGAAGCTAGTGGGGCTGTATCAAGGCCTAGTGTTTTAACCTTGTGCTTTGATACCACATGTCATAACCCCAATTTTCACAAAAAATTAAAATTTTTGAGTTAACAATAAATGCTACAACCTGCGGTTTTACTAACAGCTAACAGTTGGCGTAGAGAAACAGTTAAGTAATTGGGTTCAATAAATTCTAAAATAACTCAACAGTTTATTTTCATAGCAATATAAAAATATTTTTGTGTGCTATTTGCTTCAGTTTACTGATTAGTTCTTTTATGTCAGTAGGTGGAATCTACTTTTAAATGCATGGCTTACTTAGCATTCGTGCTAACGCAGATGAATACTATCTCTTATAGGTTTTTACAGGTATGATCGATCGAGAATATATTTTTAAAAGATCTATTAGTGTCAGTATCATCTTGCATGCAAATTAAAATCTTAGATCAATAAGCTGCTAAACACTAGACAGCTCCTGTAAGGTAAAATCATTTGATTTTCATCAGTTGTTCGAATAAAAAAGCTTGGTAATAAGTAATGACAGTACAACATACTACCGACTCTAACACTAGAATCTCATATATAATTATTCCTTTTTTAGTCGAAGTAATTTGTAATACTCATAAACATTATTTTCTTGACAATATTTTTGTAATAATATCTTGTCTTGCCTGTGTATTTATTGTCCCTTAAATTATTACTACAAGGTACTTACAGCCTATTATTTTATGAATAGTAAAAGCCTTGAGTGTAGAAACTATGACCATTATACCCTTCTACAAGAGCTTAAGGTTATCAATACTTTGTTCCCAAGTTTAACTTTGTGTTCTATTAACTTTTGAAAATTAATAGCATCGTTCCTATTCCTATCATTAGTTTTACCTCTGTAATTATCTTATTGTCCACTTAGACACTTTTCATGAGCATAAATCCAAGTTGAGTATACTCCCAAGTATTAATTAAGTAATGTCGCATAAACTATGTGACAAAATTTGGTGATAATACTCTTATCTTTAGCTTTGTACTACTTCACAGTTTCGAAGCTATGTGAGTTATCAATTCAATTATATTTCATAGATATGCATAATTGACTTGTTCGATGAACATTCCATCTACCCAAAAGTTTGTTATTATAACGTATTTAATTCTAGCCTTAAACTTCATTGGCATTATTACAAGATACTATCTATAAGTTTTAGACTTGTATATTTCTAAGGCAGAAGGGTTTACTATGCCCAAGCTATAAAAATGAGTGGTATGTCAATGGTCAACTTACCAAGCACTCGTATCAAAACCTTCATCATTCACAAAGCTTGCAAGGAACAACTTAAGGGTCTTAAAGATTTGCTACTAGAGACACCACAGTCATGTAATAGTTAACATGCACTCTTGTAAAGCTATACTAAAGACTTAACCTTGTCCTAATCTATAACCACAACATATATCACATGCTTTCTATCTTATTAAAACAATGTTAGAATATGGTTATGCCACCGCTTAATTCGTTATGGTGATGTTTATTATATAACAATATAATGTCGTTGGTAGCATGGGTTTATATTTATGGTTTAAACGTGACACGAAGCTTGGTAAACGTAAAATCTCCATGATGATAAACTGGTGATTAGGTTAACATAATACACGGTGCTATTGATTAGTGAATTGATTACGAATTATTGGGTTGTTATTGTAGTTTAACCCACGTTGCAATGAACAAACAAATGATAAAATGTCTCCATGCAGGAACTATAGGACATGACCTTCGCTACATGGATAAATTTGTGGCTACGTGGATTAATCTTGTCCATGTCTAGAAGGTATATAATACACTGGAAACCTGACCCAATGCATTATCGTCCCACAGTTTACGCTGGCTCCAGGGTTGCTTGGCTTGTCTCCCATTGTGGCCATTGTTCTCCCGGTTACCATCACCGTATACCTTGACTCCGTGTTGCCTCCGTTCTCTAGTGAGTGGTTTTGATTGCTGGTTCTTTCTCTACCAAACGTGGAGTTATCCTTCCTGCTACCTTCATTTCGCAGCCTGTGAAACTTTCTTCCGAGCATGTGTAGCTTAGTGATCGCTTCAGTTTACCTTCTCGGCCCTTTGTATCTTTCTACTGTGAGAGGTTTTGAGGGTTGTTGGTTTCCCCACTACACCGTTATCGGTGACAGTGCTTGTAAATCATTTCTCCATACTTCAGTGACAGGTAATTTCATGAAGAAACTTTCTTTCATTTACTGCAAGTTTTAATAAAGAATACTTTCAAGCTTTAGCACATAAGCTGATTTGCTGACAGGGGTTTACACTTGCTGCAGGTGTTCGTTGAGGTGAAGCTCATACAGGGATAAAATATAACCCTTGCAATGGTCATGGCTTCATGGCTCAAACTCGGGTAAGCCCCGTGGTTTGAAAGATGGGTTCTCCCTTATTTACAGTTCGGTTGGTCGTTGGACTCGCCTAGGGTTTGAATATCCTTTCTCGTCTTGCCATGAGTTATATTATGCTTTTAATATTTTACAGGTTGTTTGGAAGAATGTTTAAATTCAAACCCCTTATAGGGTGGTTACATTTTGTAAGTGTAGTGTACATGTCGAAGCTTGGCTTTGCAGTCGGTTTAGGCTGTAAATTTTGGAAAGGTAGCCTCGACGTGACTTGTTTTGGTTGTTAGGAGCTTATGTTGTACTATGTATAAATTAGCGTTTTTACCCTTCCTGACTATTAATGAATTTTAACTCAGTCGAGTATTTTATAAGGTTTTTATATATATAGTTTTTAAAGGTTGATACTCACAGCCGTGATGTAAATCTTGTTTATTTAATGAAATCCATAGGTTAGGGTTTGACCTGTAAAACCCTTGTTTGGTTTATATTAATCTTATGTTAATAATTACATTGTTTCTCTATTTTAATCTATCTGTCCTTAAAGGACTGAGAGTGGATTATTTGACTATTTAAGATTATTACAAAATTAATATGAGACTTGGTTATTATGTCTATACTAGTAATGTATCAGTTTTAAGGGTTTGAACCCTGACATTTAGATGTATGATGTTATTAATAGACTCTGATTCTTTTGTAAATGCAATTGCGCATGTTAGTCAATAATGTGGTTTATCTTTGTTCATAACAATTTTAGTGAGTAGTAAAAAAGAAATTAACCTAAGTATAACCTAGGTTACTTCAGTACTAAAATATTTATAATGTATTTCTAATATTTATAATTTATGCTCAGAACATGAGCTAGGGTTTACTCCCTTTTAACTTAAATAGGATGTTGTTTCTTATGTTATTATCTTGTAGTTTTTATTACTGTTGTACAATTTTTCTTTATTTTGTTTTTATAAATTATTAACCTATAACTATCACTGTTTAAGAATAATAATAATAATATAATTTATATTTATAATACTATTATTTAAGTATAACATACATTCTTAAGTTTATGTTGGTTCTTATTTGAATAGTGGTTACGACTGAAAGCAGTCTGTAATATTTGTGTTATTTTAATTCAATTTGTATCCGTAGATTTACTTAGAGCATAAAATTAAAAGAACCTCCTTACTTATCAGTATTCTTTATAATTACACTGTTCTGCAAAAGTATAAAAATAGTTTATAATATTAACTTAAAACCCTAAGTTACTACTATCCTTTAGGTGTTAAAACTAAGAAAGGACTACTGTAACCTTTACCATATTATGTAATTATAGTTCAGATAGATGCAGGAAGATTAGTTATCACTAATAGAAGAAGAAAAGCTATCAATATTCTTTTTATATCTTTTCTTAACATAAACTATTAACTTTCAACTGATAAAACTAATTCTTCTATTTTCCATGTACAAGTACAGTTTATGAAAATAGAAACTATGTAGAAAATAATTTATAAAGTTAATCATACTAATGTTAATCAGTAATATGAGTATGGTTCTGTACTAACATGCTATTTACACAGTCTAATTCTGATAACATGTCTGCAAAACAAATTAATAGTCTTTCTAGAAACAACTATCTACTGAGAAGTAACATTTCATTACTCTGTAAACATAAATATTTGATCCCTTTATAGTCCTATCATACTTCATTTACTTAAAAAAACTACCTGTGTTGGAGTACGATGGATTACTGCAGATGGAGAAAAACACAGGTAGGATTTATCTTTTATCACCGTACATATTTAGTCTAGATTAACTAAAAAAATAATTCAACACATCATAACTTAACATCATTCAATAATTTCTCATACACAGAGATAAACTACAACACAGAAATTAAAAGATAATGGAACATGTCTTTAAAGCTGGACGACAACATCAATGGGAGGCCGTTCCTCCCTACCAACTCCTAGAGAGCACTCAAACAGCGACTTCTCAGGACCCCTGAGCCTGTTCTGGTCTGCGTGGTTGGAACTAGGTGGAGAAATCAACAAAGTACCAGTCCTGAGACTCAATACCAACTCTACATACTACAGTAAGATCTTTCAGCTGCAAAGCTGTACTAGATCAACTTCCTGCAATTTTACCCTTCAAACAACTTCCTTTCAATTTTCCCTTTCCCAATGAATTCCTTGAAGTGCATTCACCTGAATGATTCTTCTCCTGGAATGAGCAGCCTCAACTCTATACATTGGGAACTTTTAATAAGATTCCCTAGGTATTTTTTGGGTTATTTGTCATTAATTGAGCCACCTGCTCTGATCCCACTTTCTTGGGGGATCATGACCCCCAATGCAGGGAAGTTGCCACCCGCAACATAGGAAGTCTTTGAGGATGCTGCCACTTGTCTTTTTGCTCTCCACCTAGTTCCTTCCACCAACTTGACCAGTAACACTCTTTTTAATAGCTCTCCCAAGCTGTTGTCTCCACTTTTATTTATTAAAAATTAAATATTCAGAATTGCATTCCACATCCTTGACTCTGCTGAGTCATCAGTTTCCACTTAGCATTAAATTTAACATAATGTCTAGGAATAAAATCAAAATAAGATAACATTATTTTACAAAATTGGGGTATGTGACATACACACCCCCTTAAAATATAACATCGCCCTCGATGTTATTTATTCTTCATCCTCCGAAGTCCCCTGGAACAGAATTGGATATGCATCTCACATCTTACTTTCCAATTCCTAGGTGGCTTGTTTAGGACTAAGGTGCTTCCATTGCACCTTCACCTGTCATTAGAGGAAATTTGGGGTCTAAAATGGGCCTTATAAGAAAACGTGCCAACAATAAATTTTGTGAGTTGGAATTGAAGAACCAATAGAATTTCAATAAAATGAGTCAACCATAATGGTTGAATTGACATATTTGTCATAAAAGAAAACTACCTTTTTTGTTTGTATTTTCGACATATCTCCTTGTGTTTTTACTCAAATTTCAAGTGGGAGAACTTTTTGGATGTGGAATTTAATTCTGCGTCCAACGAGTACCCACACTACACACTTTTGACAGACCCCAGTACCCCAAAAACAAGAAATACCTGAAAAAATGTGATGATGACATCATCATCACATTTTTTTCAGGTATTTCTTGTTTTTGGGGTACTGGGGTAAAGTGTGCAGTGTGGGTACTCGTTGGATGTGGAATTTAATTCCTCATCTAACTAGCTCTCCCACTAAAAATTGGAGTAAAACAAAAGAGAGATATGTCGAAAATACGAACAAAAAAAGTAGTTTTTTTCATTCTTCCTCCAAAATTAATAACTATTATTTTAGTATTTTAGCTATTATTTTAACTATTATTTTATTATATTTCTTAGGTTTCCCATTTTAGACCTCAAATTTCCTCTAATGCCAATGGTGCGGTTCCGAAGTGTAATTTCCCTCTTCCTGAGAATACAGTCCGGTTCCACCAGAAATTTTCCTTCTGGTTTCACCTGTACAACATTCAAATTAACCACATGAGTAGCATCATGAACATATTTTTTTAAAATGAAAATGTGAAAAACATTATGTACTCTTAATTTAGGTAGTAATGCTAATTGATAAGCTACTTAACCAATCCTAGACAAAATTTCAAATGGACCACAGTAACGAGGTGTCAATTTTGCACAACTCCCCTGTCTTAGAGAGCTCTTCTTGGGCCTTACCTTCACGAACACTTGTTCACCTACTTGGAACTCCTTTGGAGTTCTTTTCAGGTTGGCTTGACTATTCTGTCGATCCTGTGCCACTTTTAAATTTCCCTGCACTTGTTTCACAATTTCCTCCATTTCTTTCAACAATTCTGGACCTAATACCAATCTATCTACTGGATTACTCCAAGAGATAAGAGTATTACATTTTTTTTCCATATAAAATTTCAAATGGACTGAATTTAGCTAATATCTGATAATTATTATTATACGCAAATTCTACTAGATGTAAATAGTCCTTCCACTTACCTGGCTGATCTTTCACATACATTCTCAATAAATCTTCTAGTACTTGGTTTACTCTTTCAGTTTATCCATCTATTTGAGGATGGAAAGAAGTACTGAAATTCAATGTTGTATTTAATCATAAACAAGGATTTCCAAAACTTTCCTGTGAACTTAGGATCCCTATCTGAGATTATGAATTTTGGTACTCCATGTAATTGAAAAATCTTCTTTAGAAAAATATCATCTATATTAGCAGCCTTGTAAGTAGTTTTAACAGGTATAAAATGAGCTATCTTACTTAACTTATCAATCACTACCATAATAGAGTCATTCTGAATTTGATTTCTAGGAAGTCCAGTAATAAAATCTATACTAATCACTTCCCATTTCCAACTAGGGATAGGTAAAGGCTGTAGCAAACCAGCTGGGTGTTGGTGTTCAGTTTTTACCTATTGGCATTATAAACACCTTGCAATATATTCAGCTACTTCAGTTTTCATATTTGGCCAAAAATACACTTTTCTTAACATAGTTATAGTCTTTTGATAACCTGGATGACCTAAATATGGTGTTTTATGGATTTCATCTAGAATTAACAGCTTGACTTTAGGTACGTTAGGTACATACAATTTATCTTTATACAGTAAAAACTCTTTGTCATTTAAACTGTAACCTTTTATTAAGTTTTATGTCGGGTTTCCCTTAGCTTTAGCTTGCAATTTCTGATAAATTTCATCTTGTTTTACCCCTTCTTTAAGTTGTTCATCTAAGTCTGAAATGTATGTGCTGATTGCTGTTGCAAAATTCAGCCTTGTGTTCCTACTTAATGCATCAGCAACTTTATTTTCTTTACCTTTTATATGCTGGATTTCAAAATCATACTCGCTTAAGAAAGCTAACCACTTAGCTTGTCTAGCATTTAAATTAGGCTGATCTAAAAGATATTTCAATCCTTTATTATCAGTCATTAAAACAAATTTTCTACCGATTAGGTGGTGTCACCACATCTTTAAGGCGTGTATCATAGTTGCTAGTTCCAAATCATATGTTGCATAATTCTTTTCGTAAATTTTTAACTTTCTAGACTCATAGGCAATAGCATGCCTTTCTTGAGTCAAAACACCGCCTAAACCTTCATTACAAGCATCAGTGCATACTACAAACTCTTTATTAGGATCTGCTATTCTTAAAATAGGTGCACTAGTTAATAAATTTTTTAACTTCTTAAAGCTTTCTTCACATTTCCAGTTCCAGTCGAACTTCTTTCCTTTCTTTTGCAAGGAAGTTATCGGATTGGCTATCCTTGAAAAGCCTTCAATGAACCTCTGGAAGTAACTGATAACGCCCATGAAAGATCTAACATTTGTCACATCTTTAGGAACCAACCAATATTCGATTGCCTCTATCTTTTCAGGATCTACGGAAATTCCTTCATTGGTCAGTACGTGACCTAAATACTGAATCTTATCCTTAAAGAAGTCACACTTACTAAACTTTGCGAAGATTTGATGTTCTCGCAACTCTTGCAAAAAAAATTTAGGTGTTCTTTATGTTCTTCTTCAGTTTTTTAATATATTAGGATGTCGTCGATAAACACAACCACAAACTTATCTAAATACTTATGCATTATTTTGTTCAATAAACACATAAATACAGCTGGGGCGTTAGTAAGCCCAAATGGCATTACAACAAATTCGTAGTGACCATATCTTGTTCTAAAAGCTGTCTTGAAGATGTCTTCATCTTTAATCCTCACTTGATGATATCATGACCTTAAATCTATCTTTGAAAACATCGTGGCTCCACGTAGTTGAACAAACAAATCATCTATGTGGGGCAACGAATACCGATTTTTGATAGTCATCTTATTTAGTTGATGGTAGTCTATGCATAATCGCATAGTTCCGTCTTTATTTTTAATGAAGATGACATGTTCCCCCCAGGGAGACACACTTGGCCTAATATACTTTTTATCAATTAACTCTTTTAATTGCGATTTTAACTCATTAAGTTCCAATATGTTCATTCGGTAAGGGTCCTTTGAGCTAGGTACTACACCCCGTACCGGCTCAATGGTGAAATCCAATTCCCTTTTAGGAGGTAATCCAATAATTTCTTCTGGGAATACATCAGCATATTATTTTAAAACATGGATATCTTCTATCTTTAACTTATCTATTTTAATTCTACTTTCCTCATATGTAATTGTTACAGCATAAGCTTTACATCCTTTTCTAACAGCTCTTTTAAGTTGTAAAGAAGAAATTTGCCTTACTATAGTTTTTCTAGGAATACCCTTAACATTTACTGGTTGTTCATCACTGTTTAAGCATGTGAAATTTTTATCGTAACAGTTTAAAATTACTCTATGATGTTCTAACCAGTCCATACCAATTAGCAAATCATATGATCCAAGTGGAAAAACATTAATTTTAACAACAGTTTCAAATTTATCCATAAGTAAAGCACATTCTTTCACAAACCAAGTTACTTTTCTTTTAGCCCCAGTGGCTAACTGAGCAAACCATGAATTCTCAAACTTATCAACAGATAACTTACATTTTTCCGCTATCTGAGGTGCAATATAATGGAGACTAGCTCCTGGATCAACCAAAATAGTTACAGGGGTCTGATTAATCATACCTTCTACTTCCACCATGGAAGTCTGATAATCGGCTTGTCGGTTCTCCAAGGCTGCATTAATTCTGGGCATGCTCCTTGCTAGTTCCCCAACGGTCATCTCCTCCTATACGGTATGAATATTGTTAATAGTATTCTTCCGGTTTGGATAGACTGAAGCATAGTGCGGACCATTACATTCCCAGCACTTGACAGGATCTTTACGCTCAAAACTCTTGGTAAAATTTCTATGATTATTTGCAGTTTCTTTACCCTTAAAATTATTTTGATTGTTGGGTGTACTATTCCTATTTCCTTGAAAATTCTTGTTGTTAGAATAGTTTTTGGTCTTACTATTCTTGAAATTCCTGTTAGGCACAAAATCCTTCTTCTTAAATTCGTACTGATTATTATTTTTCTTAGCCTTCCAGTTGGCCAAGCTTTCTTTCTTTCGATTTTGCTCAAAACAAAAATTAACCTTCCTCATATCTTCCTCCAAGGTCTTTGGATTATCATATTCAATTCTATCTTTAATATGATATGGTAGACAGCTAAGGAATCACTGTACTTTTGGTTTCTCATCTACTAGGTAGGGTACATACCTAAGTAGACTTAAGAATTTGCTGTTCAGATCCTTCATTGTCATTGAACCTAACTTTAGTTCATAAAACTCCTTAGCTCTTTCCTCGTCATACTGCTCAGATAGGAATTTATTTTTAAAATATCGCTTAAAAGTACTCCAGTTAACTTCTTTCTCTTTTATACCCTTAAATTTCTTCAAGTCCTGCCACCAAATATCAGCCTTTCCTGAGAGGTTATATATAGCCATCCTAGCCTTTAACTGGTTAGAATAATTATATATTTGGAAGTACTTTTTCATCCTAGACAACCAGGACTCAGCTTCCTCCCCCTTCTCAGTCTCTCCGTTAAATTTTGGTGGTTTTATCTTTTTAAATTCCCCTGAGATTTCCTCATAAGGTATATATTTCCTTTTCTTGACGTATAGATCATCATCACTACTGTCACTAGGAGTATTGTAACTTTGTCGTTCACCAAACACTTCTGATGACAAACTACTTTCAGATTTTGTATGCTTCATCTTTTTATATTTTATTGGATGGCTAGCATATTTAGATTGTAATCTTCTACGCCTTCCTTCGATTTGAAAATTTTCCATTAGGATCTGATTCAACTCTTCTTGATCCCTCAGAATCCTTTCATTCTCTTTCTTTACAGACTCCATTTCAGTTTTCGAATCTTTTACAGTCTGTAACAGCTCTGAGGAATTTGTAGTTACATCCTCTGGTATAGGATCTCTGGGTAAATTTCTTGTTTTTGTAGCTAGAGACTCCTCCTGTGCATACTCTCCCAGCCTTTCCATACCTACCTGTTAAACTTCAGAAAAAAAAAGACAATAAATAAAATACATTAGCATAATAATTTAATTTACTATTTTATGAAAGCTAGTTGGGCTGCATCAAGTCCTAGTGTTTGAACCTTGTGCTTTGATACCACATGTCATAGCCCCAATTTTCACAAAAATTTAAAATTTTTGAGTTAACAATAAATGCTACAACATGCGGTTTTACTAACAGCTAACAGTTGGCATAGAGAAACAGTTAAGTAATTGGGTTTAATAACTTCTAAAATAACTCAACAGTTTATTTTTGTAGCAATATAAAAATATTTTTGTGTGTTATTTGCTTCATTTTACTGATTAGTTCTTTTATGTCAGTAGGTGGAATCTACTTTTAAATCCGGGGCTTACTTATCATTCGTGCTAATGCAGATGAATACTGTTTCTTACAGGTTTTTACAGGTATGATTGATCGAGTATATATTTTTAAAAGATCTATTAGTGTCAGCAGTATTTTGCTTGCAAATTAAAAGCTTAGATCAATAAGCTGCTAAACACTAGACAGCTCCTGTAAGGTAAAATCATTTGATTTTCATCACTTGTTTGAATAAAAAAGCTTGGAAATAAGTAATGACAATACAACATACTAGTGACTCTAACACTAGAATATTAGATATAAGTATTCCTTCTTTAGTCTAAGTAATTTGTGATACTCATAAACATTGTTTTCTTGACAATATTTTTGTAATAATATCTTGTCTTGCCTGTGTATTTATTGTCCCTTAAATTATTAATACAAGGTACCTACAACCTATTATTTTATGAACAGTAAAAGCCTTGAGTGTATAAACTATGACCATTATACCATTCTACAAGAGCTTAAGGTTATCAATACTTTGTTCCCAAGTTTAACTCTGTGTTCTATTAAATTTTGAAAATTAATAGGATCGTTCCTATTCCTTTCATCAGTTTTACCTTTGTAATTATCTTACAGTCCACTTTGACACTTTGCATGAGCATAAAGCCAAGTTGAGTATACTCCCAAGTATTAATTAAGTAATTTCGCATAAACTATGTGACAAAATTTGGTGATAATACTCTTATCTTTAGCTTTGTACTACTTCACAGTTTCGAAGCTATGTGAGTTATCAGTTCAATTATATTTCATAGATATGCATAATTGACTTGTTCGATGAACATTCAATCTACCCAAAAGTTTGTTATTATAACGTATTTAATTCTAGCCTTAAACTTCTTTGGCATTATTACAAGATACTATCTATAAGTTTTAGACTTGTATATTTCTAAGGCAAAAGGGTTTACTATGCCCAAGCTATAAAAATGAGTGGCATATCAATGGTCAACTTACGAAGCACTCATATCGAAACCTTCATCGTGCATAAAGCTTGCAAGGAACAACTTAAGGGTCTTAAAGCTTTGCTACTAGAGACACCATAGTCATGTAAGAGTTAACATGCACTCTTGTAAAGCTATACTAAAGACTTAACCTTGTCCTAATATATAACCATAACATATATCACATACTTTCTATCTTATTAAAAAAATGTTAGAATATGGTTATGCCACCGCTTAATTCATTATGGTGATGTTTATTATATAACAATATAATGTCATTGGTAGCAAGGGTTTATATTTATGGTTTAAACGTGACACAAAGCTTGGTCAACATAAACTCTCCATGATGATAAACTGGTGATTAGGTTAACATAATACATGATGCTGTTGATTAGTGAATTGATTATGAATTATTGGGTTGTTATTATAGTTTAACCCACGCTGCAATGAACAAACAAATGATAAAATGAAGGAACTATAGGGCACGACCCTCGCTGCATGAATAAATTTGTGGCTACGTGGATTAATCATGTCCATGTCTGGAAGGTATATCATACACTGGAAACCTAACCCAATGCATTATCATCCTGCAGTTTACGCTGGATCTAGGGTTGCTTGGCTTGTCTCCCATGGCGGTTTTTGTTCTCCTGGTTACCGTCACCTTATACCTTGACTCCCTGCTACCTCCGTTCTCCAGTGAGTAGTTTTGATTGCTGGTTCTTTCTCTGCAAAACGTGGAGTTATCCTTCCTGATACCTTCGTTTCGCGGCCTGTGAAACTTTCTTCCGAGCGTGTGTAGTTTAGTGATTGCTTTAGTTTACCTTCTCGGCCCTTCATAGCTCGCTACTGTGAGAGGTTTTGAGGGTTGTTGGTTTCCCCACTACACCGTTATAGGTGACAGTGCTTGTAAATCCTTTCGCCATATTTCAAGTGACAGGTAATTTCATGAATAAAGTTTCTTTCATTTACTGCAACTTTTAATAAAGAATACTTTCAAGATTTAGCACGTAAGTTGATTTACTGACAGGGGTTTACACTTGCTGCAGGTGTTCGTTGAGGTGAAGCTTGTACAGGGATAAAAGATAACCCTTGCAATGGCCGTGGTTTCGTGGCTCAAACTTGGGTAAGCCCTGTGGTCTGAAAGATGGGTTCTCCCTTATTTACAGTTTGGTTGGTCGTTGGACTTGCCCACGGTTTGAATACCCTTTCTCATCTTGCCATGAGTTATATTATGCTTTTACTCTTTTACAGGTTGTTTGGAAGAATGTTAAAATTCAAACCTTTGATAGGATGGTTACATTTTGTAAGTGTAGTGTACATGTCGAAGCTAGGCTTCGCAGTCGGTTTAGGTTGTAAATTTTGCAAAGGTATCTTCATTGCGACTTGTTTTGGTTGTTAGGAGCTTATGTTGTACTCTGTATAAATTAGGGTTTTTAGCCTTCCTCACTATTAATGAATTTTAACTCGGTTGAGTATTTTATAAGGTTTATATATATATAGTTTTTAAAGGTTGATACTCACAGCCGTGATGTAAATCTTGTTTATTTTTAATGAAATCCACAGGTTAGGGTTTGACCTGTAAAATCCTTGTTTGGTTTATATTACTCTTATGTTAATAATTACATTGTTTCTCTATTTTAATATATCTGTTCTTAAATGACTGAGAGTGGATTATTTGAATTTCTTAAGATGATTACAAAATTAATATGAGACTTGGTTATTATGTTTGTACTAGTAATGTATCAATTTTAAGGGTTTGAACCTAGACATTTAGATGTATGTTGTTATTAATAGACTCTGATTCTTTTGTAAATGCAATTGCACATGTTAGTCAATAATGTGGTTTATCTTTGTTCATAACAATTTTAGTGAGTAGTAAAAAAGAAATTAACCTAAGTATAACCTAGATTACTTCAGTACTAAAATATTTCTAATGTATTTCTAATATTTATAATTTATGCTCAGAACATGAGCTAGGGTTTACTCCCTTTTAACTTAAATAGGATGTTGTTTCCTATGTTATTATCTTGTAGTTTTTATTACTGTTGTACAGTTTTTCTTTAGTTTGTTTTTATAAATTATTAACCTATAACTATCACTGTTTAAGAATAATAATAATATTATTTATATTTATAATACTATTATTTAAGTATAACATACATTCTTAAGTTTATGTTGGTTCTTATTTGAATAGTGGTTACGACTAAAAGTAGTCTGTAATATTTGTGTTATTTTAATTCAATTTGTATATGTAGACTTACTTAGAGCACAAATTAAAAGAACCTCCTTACTTATCAGTATTCTTTATAATTACATTGTTCTGCAAAAGTATAAAAATAGTTTATAATATTAACTTAAAACCCTAAGTTACTACTATTCTTTAGCTGTTAAAGCTAAGAAAGGACTACTGTAACCTTTACCATATTATTTAACTATAGTTTAGATAGATGCAGGAATATTAGTTATCACTAATAGAAGAAGAAAAGCTATTAGTATTATTTTTATATCTTTTCTTAACATAAACTATTAACTTTCAACTGATAAAACTAATTCTTCTATTTTCCATGTACAAGTACAGTTTATGGAAATAGAAACTATGTAGAAAATAATTTATAAAGTTAAGCATAATAATGTCAATCAGTAATATGAGTATGGTTCTGTACTAACATGCTATTTACACAGTCTAATTTTGATAACATGTCTGCAAAACAAATTAATAGTCTTTCTAGAAACAACTATCTACTGAGAAGTAACATTTCATTACTTTGTAAACATAAATATTTGATCCCTTTACAGTCCTATCATACTTCATTTACTTAAACAAACTACCTCTTCTAGAGTACGTTCTGGATTACTCTAGATGGGAAAAACACAGGTAGGATTTATCTTTCATCACAGTATAGATTTAGTCTAGATTATCTAAAAAATATTTCAACACATCATAACATAACATCATTCAATAATTGCTCATACACAGAGATAAAATACAACACAGAAATTAAAAGATAATGGAACCTGTCTTTAAAGCTAGACGACAACAACAATGGGAGGCAGTTCCTCCCTACCAACTCCTGGAGAGCGCTCAAACAATGACTTCTCAGGACCCTCAAGCCTGTTCTGGTCTGCTTGGCTGGAACTAGGTGGAGCAATCAACAAAGTACCAGTCCTGAGACTCAATACAAACTCTGCATACTACAGTAAGATCTTTCGGCTGCAAAGCTGTACTAGATCAACTTCCTGCAGTTTTACCCCTCAAACACCTTCCTTTCAATTTTTCCTTTCCCAATGAATTCCTTGAAGCGCATTCACCTGAATGATTCTTCTCCTGGAATGAGTAGCCTCAGCTCTCTACATTGGGAACTTTTAATAAGATTGCCTAGGTATTTTTTGGGTTAGTTGTCATTAATTGAGCCACCTGCTTTGATCCCACTTTCTTGGGGGATCATGACCCCAAATATAGGGAAGTTGCCACCTGCAACATAGGAAGTGTTTAAGGATGCTGCCACTTGTTTTTTTTCTCTCCACCTAGTTCCTTCCACCAACTTAACCAGTAACACTCTTTTTAACAACTCTTCCAAGCTGTTGTCTCCACTTTTATTTATTAAAAATTAAACATTCAGAATTACATTCCACATCCTTGACTCTCCTGAGTCATCAGTTTCCACTTAGTATTAAATTTAACATAATGCTTGGGAATAAAATCAAAATAAGATAACATTATTTTACAAAATTGGGGTATGTGACATTGGCGATGTGAATAGATACATGACATGGTATTGCGAGACCATACCTGGTGCGAGAGAACTACATTTAGTTTGTAGTAAAGAAATGGGTGACATATTTTCCATTGAAATGAGGAAGTATGCGTGTTTCTGTGAGTTCTGGACGAGTAGGAGGTAATAGTTAGGTTAAATAGGAAGAGTAGAGAAGTAGAGGGGGTTATGTTCTTCAGTTCTATTCTTTTGGGTTAGAATCCCATTTGCAGAGAGACAGATAGACTTCCGTCTGGTTTCACTTGTAAATATTTTGAGAAGATAGAGGTAGGAGAGCCGAGGGGTGTGCATGTGTGTTTGCTTAATAGGAAGAGTAGTTGTGTGTTTACAATGTTATTAGCCTTTATGCATTTACTATCTTAACTGTGTGTCTGTGCGGAGCTGACTTCGGCGGTTTTCTGAACATCTGTGTATTTCTGTAAAATCGTTGGTTCACACATGAAATTGTTGCTTGAATGGTTGGAATAGTTTGTATATGCATGCATAGGAGGGTTACGTGTAGACACTGAGAGGGGGGGTGAATCAGTTTAAAGCAATTTTATAACTTTTCTTGACCTGTCACACTCAACTACCAATTCATCATTTCATTATTCTACCAATCATTTCATAAACTTCATCATTCACATATCATAACATTTAACTCATTAGGAACCATAACATAGAATAACACCACACTATATAAATTTGTAATCTTTTTATATTAGTTTTGGTTCAGCTACAACCGTTAGGCAAAATTAGCACCTAATGATACATAGAGCACCTACTCTGCATCTAGGACCCAGCCTGGTTTTCTTAGACCTTGCTAAGAAGGGTTTGAGGTATCCTAACCTCAAAAGAAAGACAAGGTTGCTTTTACAATAGAGTATACTTGTGTTACACAAGAAATCTCTGTCACATGAAAGCTGCTCATCTTATCTGCTCATCACATCAACTGTTTGTCAATCTGCTTAACACTACTGCAATAGTCTTCTCAATCTTCTCTGTTCATCTTCTGCTGGTCAACACTATTCATCATTGTTGGTTAATATATGCTGCTGGTCATCATCAACGCTGCTTATCATCTCTGCTCAGCACACATCAACTCTGCTGGTCCAAAATTGTTGGCCAATCAGCTCATCAACACTTCTTGCCATAACATCAGGATCTAAACATGTCATCATCAAGGTCTGTAACATCAACTTATCTCATCATCGTCACAGTTCATCATCAAGTTGATAGCTTTATCAACAAGGTCTGTCAAACATTAGTCTCCTTCATGTTGTGCACTTGTGCCTGTCAACCTTATCTAACTGCTACCTTATTTACGGCATTCAAAACTCTGTCTGCAAAACATATCCACTTGGACTGTGGATAAATCCTGCTTAATCAAGTTGAATATATGATCTTTGGATAACTTCCTCTACTATTACCTTTGGAATTTTCACTTGACTACTAGGACCTTGAACTGTGTGTATCAAGCTGCCACCTTCAATAATAATATGCTGAGATAAATCTATTTTTTTTTCTTTAACCTAGGTTAACTTTGGACTAAAAACAAGCTACTTCCATTACATCAAAATTCCACTCCACCACTCTAAAGGAATTACTTTGTCACTTGAACTTGGACCTTACATACAAACTTCAACAAGACTTGGACTATTCATTCCCGCAGTTAGCCTTTGACACAGTCCAACTAGTAGATGAATCCACAATCATCACTCAGTCTGTGGAAGTGTTTCAAGCCAAGCATCAACCTCGGTCAGAGGACTGGGACCAGAGTGCTAAGTTAGTTGGCTTATCGTTCAGAGATATGAGGAGTATGCTGCTACAGGAATATTAGTCCGAATATGGTCACGATATACTACATAATAATCACTAGAAACACTCTAGACACTCTTGGGAATGTTTGGCTACCACTACAGAGTTCGTCCTTCAACTAAGGATGACTTCTATAGAGACGTTTCTCTAAATGAGCACTCCAAAATCGGGCTGCTACAAGGAAAGGAAAATATACAGTCTTCAAGCAAAGCCAAGTAAATAATTGTTGCGGCACTCAATGCAACTTCTCTAAGCCTGTAAATGGTGTATGGGACTGTCTGTGTGCCCTCCACAGAGAACTCAGCTAAACAATACTAGTGGACCAGCAAAAATGTGTTACTATAGCAGAGAGATAGTGGTCACTCTTCTTCAAATCGTGGTATTCTCCTTTGATTTCTCCCACGGAAGTGACTGGAGTAATACTGTGTCAGCCCTTCCTAGTCACACAGTCCTCTTATTTGATGGATGTGCCCTATTCTACACACTATGTTCAATATTTGTGCCCTCTACAGCGAATGAACTCTTCATCCTCAAGTGCACCCTTAGCAGACGGCCAATAACCACTAGAAAAATTCCATTCTAAAACTCAAATCTGAAACAAATATAAATTCTCTTCACAGCAATGAAAAGCAAAGAGAAATCTAAGATGATCCCTCCTCAATCTACGTGTCTGGGCACACCCTTTTTATTGCTGGTGCTGCAACAAATTCAGACTGCTTCTTGCAACGAAATATGGGTATGTTTCAAGTGCTTAAAAAGATGTCATTATCCACCTTAATGTCTGCAGCAAATTTCAAACTGCTACAAAAAAACACACACAAAAAAAATGGCTTGACTGCTCCCATGAAATTTGCAGTCTGCTACTCATCTCCTGCTATAACCTTCGTTCCTAAGGAAGCCTCAGTAAACATCCAAAAATCAGAGCTAAGCCCTAAATTTTTGTGTTTTAAATGAGGTCGTTGATAGGGGTATTTTTACCCATTTTCCCTAATGTCTTGAGGCCAACCTAAGATATATATATTTTTTTAAATTTGGAGCCGACTTCCTATAATTTTATTGGGCCGACATTCTATAAAAAAATATTTTAATTTAAATTGGAGCCGACATAAAAATATTTTATGGAGCCGACCTTTGACATAAATTAATTTTATGGAGTCGACCTGAGCATGTTTTACAATAGTTCAGACTTGTTCCCTTTTGTTCGGGGTATGCTTCCTCTGGAAATAATCCTTTACTAATACCATGGTTTGAAGTATCTGCTTTCTGATAAATTCCATCCTCTTCGGTACTGACAAGCAAGGCCACATAACTAGTACATGCAAACTCATCAACAAAGATGGAACTTGACAGAATACCAGAAACTGGATAAGATGGGGGCATGATGTCATGGTCAATCAGGCTCTTGCCAAAGAGCTGTGCTGCATGGTATTGAGACGTACCCATATCATTGTTAACCATCAAAGGAAATGCATCATGAGACAAGTCATCAGCTGAACTTCCTGTTTTTCCAAAGGCATAAATAGATGCCTCAACTTTATTACAAGATCTACCTAATCCCATCTCACCCCATCTTGTTGTAGATGTAATCAAAGGAATACATTGTTCAAATCCAGCTATAGACAAGCAAGAATTTGAAGCAGTTTCTGCCAGTTTCTTACCCATGACTCTCTGTTCCATAGTAGGCAACTTAATATGAACATCCCCATCATGATTAAGAGTGGTATACTCTTCTAGAAGATTAGCTGATCCACCTTCCAGTGCATTCGGCCCAGAAGTAGGCATTGACATTTGGTTTAGATGCTTGTATGGAATCAGTAAGAATGCCTACGTCTCCCAGTCAGACTCTGCAAGGATTGAATCCAGAATTTTTTTTGAATGCTATGAAGTTGTCATGCCATCCACAAGACTCTGTGACTCACCTTTAGTTCGCATGTCTAAATGTTTGACATGGGTGAAAGGATTCTCCATAACATTTAAATGCATTGAAGAGTCTTTGCTAAAGTCTGCTCACATCAATCAAAAGAAACGTGGACTGTATTTCAACAAAAAACTGAGCTGCTTGTCTGCAACATTTTAGATCTGCAATTTTGAGTAGCCTCAGTCCACTCCTCCATGGGTTCTTAGTCCACCGAGAACTCAGTTGCTACTTGATACTTTGATAAACTTAGGACTATCATCAGCAGGACTTCTTCAACATCTTCAGCAAGGTAGTGGCATCAATGTCATCCATGTTGGAATCAATGACAATTTCATCAACAATCTCCCCCTTTGTCATTGATGACAACAACTCATGCTCCCCCTATGAGCATGCTCCCCTTTTGTCTGCATCTCTCCCTTTGTCTTCATCTCTCCCCCTTTGGCATCAATTTCAAAGGGTGTCCACATACCTGTGTCTGAGATCTCTGATCACTGCTAACTGCTCCCCTGTCAATATGCACGATCCTAGGACCTATATCTATGCCTAGAGTAACCATCCTTTCTCCTTTGAGTTCATTCTCCAGCCTCATGAAATCAAGTTGTGTTAAGGTCTTTGAGAGACATTACACTTGGCTTGCCATATGGCAGCCATCCTCCCTGCTCTGATCAACTTCTCCTATCTGCAACTGCCCTGTCTTCCTCATCCATACCTGCTTCTTGACATATGTCATTTGAGCATCTGTTCCTTCATTTTTACTAGCGTTCCTTGATGATTTGTCTAGGTAACTTCTCAAGGATTGTTTCTATGTACTCCAACAATCTTGAGATTTGTGCCCAAGGCCACTGCAGCTATAACACCTCATCGTACGACAATGTGCAGTAAAGTGACTGACATTGTTGTATGACCAACATCTGACTGAGATGTTGGAGATTCCAACACTTCTTTGATCAACTTCATTTCTCCATGCTTGAGAGTGTCCTTGACTGTAGACATTTGTCTTATTATGTTCAAATCTTCTTGCTGATGTGTATGAAGTACTCTTAATTTGACTGGCACATTCATGGGCTTTGTGTCCAAACCCACTGCAGGTGTAGCATCTCAATGTGTGACATGTGGCAGCAACATGTCCGACTTGATTGCATGTCCAACATCTAACTGAGACATTAGGGCTTCCAGCCCTTCTTCTTCCATAGAATCTACAATCCAAAGCCTTATGACCAAAGTTAGAACAAAAATAACAATAACCATTGAAGACACTTTCATACCTAGGTCTTATAGTTGTTTCCTTGATGAAGTTTCCTTGATGGATAGAGCTAACTCCTTGTTTCATCTTTGAGCTTCCAAACACCTTGTTTTCATGCGTAGGTGCCTTGGGAGCAGCTTTGGACATTGATGGACCTACTTCTGGAGTCTTCGGAGACCAAGTGCCATCTTCAGATTTTTATTTGTTCTTCTTGTAACCAATACCAGTTTTGTTGAGTGGAGATCTTTGGCAATCTAAGATCTTATCTAGGACAATTGAACTATCCTAGAGCTTGACAGTGCTGCTATCAC
>LPNX010000005.1:41894-60482 GCA_001517045.1 Pseudotsuga menziesii | reverse complement strand
GATATGTCGAAAATACGAACACAAAAAGTAGTTTTTTTCTTTCTTCCTCCAAAATTAATCAATATTATTTTATTATTTTAACTATTATTTTATTATTTAAAATATTATTTTATTATTTTCCTTAGGAGGCCCATTTTAGACCCCAAAATTCCTCTAATTGAACTTCTCATGATGCTTTGATTTTTCAATCTTCTTTCTGAGATTGACAATCTCAAACTCATGCTTCTGATTTGTCACTTCTTTTTCTTCCAATTGATATCTTAATGCTTCCTCTATTCTCTTGGATTCTTCTAGCTGAGTTTTCAGATCAAGATTTTCCTCTCTTGCTTATTCAAGTATTTTTGAATCTTTATCATGGTTCTTTTTTTCTAGGGTTAGATCGATCAAATCAATCTTTAGCTTTTCTTTTTCTTCTTCCTTTTCCTTCAGCAATTTCAGCCAACCTACTCCTTCATGCTTAAGTTTCTTAAGCAACTCCTTTAGTTCAACATTCTGCTTTTGGAGATTATCCATATAATCAAAGGTCGTAATCCTAAACATCTTGTAATCAGATTGATTAAGATCAACTTTGTTCAAGAACCAATCAGCTCTGAGATCTATGTTGCATACATAGTTTATAATTCTCTGTTTAGCTTTCAACATTGCTTCATCATCATCTGCAAGAACCTTCTCAATTTCATCACACAAGCTATCATAATCACAAGAGTTCATACCTTTACTGGAGTCATCTTCTTGTTTGAGCTCTTCTAGGGGCTTGTTTTCTGATTTCTTATCTGTCTTTTCGGGTTCTGGTCTTTCCTTCTAATACTCACTCTCTAGCTTGAACCATAGTTCTTTTGCCGAAGTGTACTCTCCTACACTTTCCTTCACTGAGCTGGGAAGTCCATCCATGAGGAACTTTAAGGCTGTAGTGTTATCCTTCTTTGCTTCCTTCTAAGCAGTTGGTTTTCCTTTCTTGTTTGATGGAGCGGGTGGATTGATGACAATTTTCCAAATACCAAACTTCTTCAGATAAGCCTTCATTTTGCTTCTACAACTGAAATAATCTGCTATATCAAGTACAGGCACATCATTGCTTGATGACTCTTTCTTTTCCTCCATTGTGTCTAAGGATCTCCTTCAAGCTTGCTAGGCTCATTACGAAGGTGGGCTCTGATACCAATTGTAGACACTGAGAGGGGGGGTGAATCAGTGTAAAGCAATTTTACAACTTTTCTTGACCTGTCACACTTAACTATCAATTCATCATTTCATTATTCTACCAATCATTTCATAAACTTCATCATTCACATATCATAACATTTAACTCATCAGGAACCATAACACAGAAGAACACCACACTATATAAATTTGTAATCTTTTTATATTAGTTTTGGTTCAGCTACAACCGTTAGGTAAAATCAGCACCTATTGATACATAGAGCACCTACTCTCATCTAGGACCTAGCCTGGTTTTACTAGACCCTGCTAAGAAGGGTTTGAGGTATCCTAACCTCAAAAGCAAGACAAGCTTGCTTTTACAATATAGTATACTTGTGTCACACAAGAAATCTCTGTCACATGAAAGCTGCTCATCTTCTCTGCTCAACACATCAACTGTTTGTCAATCTGCTTAACACTGCTGCAATAGTCTTCTTAATCTTCTCTGTTCATCTTCTGCTGGTCAACACTATTCATCATTGCTGGTCAATATATGCTGCTGGTCATCATCAACGGTTCTTATCATCTCTGCTCAGCACACATCAACTCTGCTGGTCCAAAACTGTTGGCCAATCAGCTCATCAACACTTCTTGCCATAACATCGGGATCTAAGCATGTCATCATCAAGGTCTGATCATTATCAAGGTCTGTAACATCAACTTATCTCATCATCATCAAGTTGATAGCTTTATCAACAAGGTCTGTCAAACATTAGTCTCCTTCATGTTGTGCACTTGTGCCTGTCAACCTTATATAACTGCTACCTTATTTAGGGCATTCAAAAATCTGTCTGCAAAACATATCCACTTGGAATGTGGATAAAGCCTGCTTAATCAAGTTGAATATATGATCTTTGGATACCTTCCTCTGCTGTTACCTTTGGACTTTCACTTGACTACTAGGACCTTAAACTGTGTGTATCAAGCTAGCACCTTCAATAATAATATGCTGAGATAAATCTGTTTTTTTTTCTTTAACCTGGGTTAACTTTGGACTAAAAACAAGCTGCTTCCAGTACATCAAAATTCCACTCCACCACTGTAAAGGAATTACTTTGTCACTTGAACTTGCACCTTACATACAGACTTCAACAAGACTTGGACTATTCATTCCCACAGTCAGCCTTTGACATAGTCCAGCTAGTAGATGAATGCACAATCATCACTCAGTCTATGGAAGTGTTTCAAGCCAAGCATCAATCTCGATCAGAGGACTGGGACCAGAGTGCTGAGTTAGCTGGCTTATCATTCAGAGATATGAGGAGTATGCTGCTATAGGAATATCAGTCCGAATATGGTCACGATCTGCTACATAATAATCACTAGAAACACTCTAGACACTCTCAGGAATGTTTGGCTGCCACTACAGAGTTCGTCCTTCAACTGAGGATGACTGCTATAGAGACGTTTCTCTAAATGATAACTCCAAAATCGCGCTGCTACAAGAAAAGGAAAATATCCAGTATTCAAGCAAAGCCAAGTAAATAATTGTTACGGCACTCAATGCAACTTCTCTAAGCCTGTAAATGGTGTATGTGACTGTCTGTGCGCCCTCCACAGAGAACTCAGCTGAACAATACTAGTGGACCAACAAAAATGTGTTACTATAGCAGAGAGATAGTGGTCACTCTTCTTCAAATCATGGTATTCTCCTTTGATTTCTACCATGGAAGTGACTGGAGTAATACTATGTCAGCCCTTCCTAGTCACACAGTCCTCTTCTTTGATGGATGTGCCCTCTTCTTCACACTATGTTCAATAGTTGTGCCCTCTATAGCGAATGAACTCTTCATCCTCAAGTGCACCCTCAGCAAACGGCCAATAACCACTAGAAAAATTCCATTCTAAAACTCAGATCTGAAAAAAATATAAATTCTCTTCACGGCAATGAAAAGCAAAGAGAAATCTAAGATGATCCCTCCTCAATCTACGTGTCTGGGTACACCCTTTTTATTGCTGGTGCTGCAACAAATTCAGACTACTTCTTGCAACATAATATGGGTATGTTTCAAGTGCTTAAAAAAATGTCATTATCCACCTTAATGTCTGCAGCAAATTTCAAACTGCTACAGAAAAACACACACAAAAAAATTGGCTTGACTACTCCCACGAAATTTCCAGTCTTCTGCTCATCTCCTGCTATAACCTTCGTTCCTGAGGCAGCCTCAGTAAATATCCTAAAATTAGAGCTAACCCCGAAATTTTTGTTTTTTAAATGAGGTCGTTGATAGGGGTATTTATACCCATTTTCCCTAATGTCTTGAGGCCGACCTGATATATATATATATATTTTTAATTTGGAGCCGACTTCCTATAATTTTATTGGGCCGACATTCTATAAAAAAAATATTTTAATTTAAATTGGAGCCGACATAAAAAGATTTTATGGAGACGACCTGAGCATGTTTTACAACAGTTCAAACTTGTTCCCTTTTGTTTGGGGTATGCTTCTTCTGTAAATAATCCTTTACTAATACCATGGTTTGAAGTATCTGCTTTCTGATAAATTCCATCCTCTTCGGTACTGACAAGCAAGGCCACAGAACTAGTACATGCAAACTCATCAACAAAGCTGGAACTTGACAGAATACCAGAAACTGGATAAGATGGGGGCATGATGTCATGGTCAATCAGGCTCTTGCCAAAGAGCTGTGCTGCATGGTATTGAGACGTACCCATATCATTGTTAACCATCAAAGGAAATGCATCATGAGACAAGTCATCAGCTGAACTTCCTGTTTTTCCAAAGGCATAAATAGATGCCTCAACTTTATTACAAGATCTACCTAATCCCATCTCACCCCATCTTGTTGTAGATGTAATCAAAGGAATACATTGTTCAAATCCAGCTATAGACAAGCAAGAATTTGAAGCAGTTTCTGCCAGTTTCTTACCAATGACTCTCTGTTCCATAGTAGGCAACTTAATATGAACATCCCCATCATGATTAAGAGTGGTATACTCTTCTAGAAGATTAGCTGATCCACCTTCCAGTGCATTGGGCCCAGACGTAGGAGTTGAAATTTGGTTTAGATGCTTGTATGGAATCAGTAAGAATGTCTACGTCTCCCAGTCAGACTCTGCAAGGATTGAATCCAGAATTTTTTTTGAATGCTATGAAGTTGTCATGCCATCCACAAGACTCTGTGACTCACCTTTCGTTCCCATGTCTAAATGTTTGACATGGGTGAAAGGATTCTCAATAACATTTAAATGCATTGAAGAGTCTTTGCTAAAGTCTACTCACATCAATCAAAAGAAACGTGGACTGTATTTCAACAAAAAACTGAGTTGCCTGTCTGCAACATTTTAGATCTACAATTTTGAGCAGCCTCAGTCCACTCCTCCATGGGTTCTTAGTCCACCGAGAACTCAGTTGCTACTTGATACTTTGATAAACTCAGTACTATCATCAGCAGGACTTCTTCAACATCTTCAGCAAGGTAGTGGCATCAATGTCATCCATGTTGGCATCAATGACAATTTCATCAACAATCTCCCCCTTTGTCATTGATGACAACAACTCATGCTCCCCCTATGAGAATGCTCCCCTTTTGTCTGCATCTCTCCCTTTGTCTTCATCTCTCCCCCTTTGGCATCAATTTCAAAGGGTGTCCACATACCTGTGTCTGAGATCTCTGATCACTGCTAACTGCTCCCCTGTCAATATGCACGATCCTAGGACCTATCTCTATGCCTAGAGTAACCATCCTTTCTCCTTTGAGTTCATTCTCAAGCCTCATGAAATCAAGGTGTGTTAAGGTCTTTGAGAGACCTTACACTTGGCTTGCCATATGGAAGCCATCCTCCCTGCTCTAATCAACTTCTCCTATCTGCAACTTCCCTGTCTTCCTTATCCATACCTGCTTCTTGATATCTGTCCTTTGAGCATTTGTTCCTTCATTTGTACTGGCTTTCCTTGATGATTTGTCTAGGTAACTTCTCAAGGATTGTTTCTATGTACTCCAACAATCTTGAGCTTTGTGCCCAAGGCCACTGCAGCTATAACACCTCATCGTACGACAATGTGCAGTAAAGTGACCAACATTGTTGCATGACCAACATCTGACTGAGATGTTGGAGATTCCAACACTTCTTTGATCAACTTCATTTCTCCATGCTTGAGAGTGTCCTTGACTGTAGACATTTGTCTTATTATCTTCAAATATTCTTGCTGATGTGTATGAAGTACTCTTACTTTGACTGGCACATTCATGGCTTTATGTCCAAACCCACTGCAGGTGTACCCATATCATATCATTGTTAACCATATCATTAACTGGCACATTCATGGGCTTTGAGACGTACCCATATCATTGTTAACCATCAAAGGAAATGCATCATGAGACAAGTCATCAGCTGAACTTCCTGTTTGTCCAAAGGCATAAATAGATGCCTCAACTTTATTACAAGATCTACCTAATCCTATCTCACCCCATCTTGTTGTAGATGTAATCAAAGGAATACGTTGTTCAAATCCAGCTGTAGACAAGCAATAATTTGAAGCAGTTTCTGCCAGATTCTTACCCACGACTCTCTGTTCCATAGTAGGAAACTTAATATGAACATCCCCATCATGATTAAGAGTGGTATACTCTTCTAGAAGATTATCTGATCCACCTTCCAGTGCATTGGGCCAAGACCTAGGCGTTGACATTTGGTTTAGATGCTTGCATGGAATCAGTAAGAATGCCTATGTCTCCCTGTCAGACTCTGCAAGGATTGAATCCAAAAAAAAATTTGAATGCTCTGAAGTTGTCATGCCATCCACAAGACTCTATGACTCACCTTTAGTTCCCATGTCTAAATGTTTGACATGGGTGAAAGGAGCCTCCATAACATTTAAATGCATTGAAGAGTCTTTGCTAAAGTCCGCTCACATCAATCAAAAGAAACGTGGACTGTATGTTAACAAAAAATTGAGCTTCCTGTCTGCAACATTTTAGATCTGCAATTTTGAGCAGCCTCAGTCCACTCCTCCATAGGTTCTTAGTCCACCGAGAACTCAGTTGCTACTTGATACCTCGTCAAACTCAGGACTATCATAAGCAGGACTTCTTCAACATCTTCAGCAAGGTAGTGGCATCAATGTCATCCATGTTGGCATCAATGACAATTTCATCAACATTAGTTTAATTACTCTTCAAGTTTGCAGGATGGATTGATTGATTCCATGAACAATCGGTGCATCTCACAAGTTTTCTGCCTTAACTAGTTTATTGCAGAGAACGAACGGTGGAGATTCATTCCGCAGATGGAGATTTGACGCTCCAAGAGGAATCCACAATAGAATTTATGAAGGAGATAACGGATCTGTTAAGATATATGAGATCCGCATAAAAATGAAAATTGACGGCTGTGGTGAAGGACGCAACGAAAGGATCTAATGGTCGAAAAATATTGCGGGGAAATACTTGTGGGTGGAAAGTTGTGGAGGTGCAAATTTGGGAAGTTGGCATCCCGCATCCCATATCCCACAACCCGCTTGTGGGAAGGTCGTTGCAGAAAGAGAGTTTCAGAACGCAACGTTGGGAATTTGATATCCTGCATCCCGCAACCCTCATGCCAAAACTCTATTGCAGAAACAAGTTGCAAAACTCCTGTTGCAGAAAGGCGGAAGGAAAATTGTGGGAAGACAATTTTAGTGTGGAATTTGGCGTTTAAACTAAATTTGGATATCCTTCCAAGTGTAGGACGATGAAGATCTTGGAGGTGTTGGTTGGGTTGGTTTTGGTATGAACCTCCCCTACACCATTTTTGTTATCAGAGCATGTGCACCAATATTTGCACACTGTGGAGAGAAGGCTTGCAATATTAATTTGCAGGATGAGGACAAAATGTTGATTTATGACTAGAGGAATTGAGAATGACATTGTGGTACGGGAACCCTTAGAGCAGAGTGCTGTAGGAAATGAATGAAAATCTCAAATCTAATAGAGAGCATAGGGACCAAAGTATTTTTTTAAGAATTATAATAGTATACTTAAGTATAGTATTCTAGGCGATTATTTTGGATTGCAAAAAACATATATATAGATAGGTAGGCAAACTTTAAATATGAAACACACAATTTACTACTAAAACTTGTCAATTTTGGCGAATATTACGACAAAAGTAATATTTTATGTTAAATATAGGCGATATTAGAGTCTAAAAATGACCAAATAACGAATTTATTTTTTGAAAAAATCCAAAAATTAGCCAATTGGTGAAATTTCTCCCATAAAGTTTTCCCTGATAAGGAGTGTTCAAAGGTTCTATGTGAGAACCAAGAAAATTCCAATAGTGAACAAGGAGGAATTTTGATGAGGAGTTGAGAGCGTAGGCTTGTTTGTAGTTCATCATGAGTATGGGAAAGCTCATGGAGATGGTATGGAAGGTGGCTACTGAAAGTCATCTAAAGGGTTCAAGAGGAAGCCACAATAGAACAAGGGAATATGCCAGATAAAATGGTGTCAAGAGGATGAGTCAAAGAAAATTTGAAAGAGAGGTTACTGAGCTGGAGAAGAGGCTTAGTAAAGTGACCGAACTGTTGCATGAGGAAGCTACAGAAGGTCAGTATTATGAATGGAATTTGAATAGGAGGGTACAATGGCCTATACAAAGGTTATGTTCCAGGAATTTCAAGCACAAACTTAGTGTTTGGGTGAAGAACGAGGAACGACTCAAGGAAACTGAGAATGAAGAAGAAGTTCTCATGATGTGTGAACCTAAGAAAGGTGTGTACCTTGAAGAAGAGAAAATAGTCTATATTAGTATACAGAGGAAAATGAGGATGTTGATGTGAGATCTTTTGAAGAACTTAAAGATTATTTTGTAGAAACAAATCAGAATGGAAGAATGGAATATAAGGCATCAGTTGAGGTTGAAGTGCCTTATGTTTTTCAAACTGACCATATGTGTTTAATTGCAGGTTGCACAATTGGCATAGGGGGAAAATTGCTGAATATTGTCTAGCAGTTTGAAGAGAATGAAGATGAAGGTAAAATCATGGACATGTGGAATGTCTATGTTTTAAATATCTATTTGCTAACTTTGTTACATGTATTATGCAAAAAGAATAGCCGAAATGGTGGATGAAGAAGTATGGTTGCTTGGTGGCAATCAAATTTCCTTTCATTGGCTAAAGGAAAATATAAAGGAATAAATTGTCTTGAGAGACAATATGACAGCTCATGATAGGGCTGAAGATGATGAGGGAAGTAGCAATAGTGAATGTGTTTTACATCAGAGGGAGAAAACTTTAGAAGTTCTTTATACTTCTAAGAAAATGCAGGTTGCAATGGAGAAGGGCATCCAGACAAATATGTTTAAGCAAAGAAGAAGACTAGACGAGGAGATAAATGAGTTATGGCATCTCATGAAGAGATTTAAGAGGAACAATGACAGTGAGGTTTAGACAATCATTTGGATGACTATGGGAGCTTGTGAATATCATTGCATAGTTGATGAGAAGCAGCAGTTACAAAGAAAACTTTGGGATATAGGAAAATAGAAGACGAAGAAACATGACTAGGTGGTCATGATTTTTTCTACTTTGGGAGTCTGATGTAGGAGCATTAGCTCTCAAGGCCAACTACTACATTTCTGGTCAGACCCTAAGGTCTTGAAATTTTCCCAAGGAGGGTTTTATTGTAAAACCATTGTAAATCTCTAGTGAAGAGTTTATTTCTTTATAACAGGCATGGGCATATTTTTGGTTTTGTTGTTTTGCTGAGTCATAGGTTGTTAGCGCCAGTAGGAGTGATTGTTGATCATGATTCCCTGTGTGGAGATCAAACCGTATATTTTTTTTGTGACAGGGACATTTCATCATGCCCTGTAGTTGTTTGTTTTCAGTTGCAGGACCACTCAGTGTAGGAGGTAACACTCAAGTTAAATAGGCAGAGTGGAGAAGCAGAGGAGGTTTTGTTCTTATGTTCTGTTCTTCTAAGTTAGAATCCCATTTGCAGAGAGACAGATAGACTTTCGTCTGGTTCCACTTGTAAATATTTTGAGAAGACAGAGCTTAGGAGAACTGAGGGGTGTGTGTGTGTGTTTGCTTAATAGGAAGAGAAGTTGTGTGTTTACAATCAGTTATTAGCCTTTATGCATTTACTGTTTGAACTGTCTATCTATGCGGAGCCAACTTCGGAGGTTTTCTGAACATCTGTGTATTTCAGTAAAATCGTTGATTCACACATGAAATTATTGCTTGAATGGCTGGAATAGTTTGTAGATGCATGCATAGGAGGGTTAGGCTAATTAATCTTCAAGTTTGCAGGATGGATTTATTGATTCGATGATCAATCTGTGCAGTGCACAATTTTTCATCCTTAACCAGTTTATTGCAGAGAACGAACGGTGGAGATTCAGTCCGCAGATGGAGATCTGACATTCCAGGAGGGATCTGCAACAGAAGTTACGAAAGTAATAACTGATCTACGAATATCTATGAGATCCACATAAAAAGGAAAAACGACGACTATGGTAAAGGCCGCAATGAAAATATCTAACGGTCAGAAAATATTGCGCGGAAAGAATTGCGGGAAGAAAGTTGCGGAGGTGCAACTTTGGGAAGTTGGCATCTCATATCCCGCATCCCGCATCCCACAACCCTCTTGCTGGAAGGATGTTGCGGAAAGAGAGTTGCAGAATGCAAAGTTGGGTGCTTGAGATCCTGCAAACTGCCTGCGAAAGATCTATTGCGGAAACAGATTTGCGGAACGCCTATTGCGAAAAGGAAGAGGCGGAAGGAAAATTGTGGGAAGGCAATTTTAGTGTGGAATTTGGCATTTAAAGCTAAATATGGAGATCCTTCCAAGTGTAGGATGCTAAAGATCCTGGAGGTGCTGGTTGGGTTGGTTTTGGTCCGAAACCTTCCTACACCATCGGGTTTCTAATTTGGTTAAGCAAGGTACACGATTTGATTGGATGTTTAAACTTCTAGTCTTGTACGCATGCATATATATTTTCAATATTTCTTTAATATTTGAAAATATTGATGCAAGTGATGAATTTTTTGTAATTGCACCACTGGTAAATGACAAGCATGTGGCATAATTTTTGATGCGGTGTACACAAATCAAAAGTAGGTTGGTGCGACCCTATGTTGATAGAGAGTTCACATACCAGGTTGGTGACCTAATTGTGATGGGGCACTTTTTTGAAAAAGTGAGAAGACAAGGTGATTATATTATTTACAGAGATTTCATGCTTGAATATATATCTTGTGAGTACAATCATTTGGTGATGGAACCTCCGATGCATCTCATTGAAATCAAGGTGAAGAGGGGTGAGCCAAAGAGATGGAAGATCTCACTAGTTGAACATGATCGTATTATGGAGACGTACTTTCCTATAACCCATTGGCCGAATGAATGAAAGTTATATGCCACTTTTGATGTTGACATAGTTGACATGCTTTTGAAATGTATAAAATCAAAATTTCTTCTTAAATATATCATTTATATTTAAATGTAATTTTTGTAAACTTATATATGCGAGTATGTGCATTCACATATACTCTATGTGCATTCACCTATACCTAGGAATACCAACAATATCCTAAGACCATGTTATGGAAGCTCAATTTTGTCTATGTAACTTTTTTTGGGTGTATTTGTGCAAATACATGTATATCACACTCTATTTGCGCAAAGTTCTAAATTACATGTTACATTGTAGACAAGTTGTAAATCATAGACTTGTAAATTGTTAGCGATATGCAATACAAAGAACAACATATACATTTATTGTGTCCTCGTTAAATCTACCAATTGCAATTGATATTAATTTTTTTTCCATTTTTACCCTATCTTGGTCTATGACCCTTTTTACTCTTTGTAATATTCATTTGTTGTAAATTTTAAACTTGTAAAGTTTAAAATTGTAACTTGTAAACTTTGCAAAATTGTAAATTTTAAACTTGTAAGTTCCTTGTAAATTATTGGAGATGGGTAAATTTTGTGAAATTGTCAATTAAATTAAATTGAACTGTATATTTTAATTGTAATTGCAATTGTAATTGAAAATTCCAAAACGTGATTATAGTTTAGTTCGATTGTGATTTTTGTAAACTTGTAAATTCTTTTGCAAACGAAATTAATTTTATTATTATGTAAATAAAATCTAATTTTGAATCGTAATTTCAAATTGTGAGTGTAAATTGAAACCAACATATTATATTGTATAGTTGTTAATTTTGTAACATTTTAATTGTAAGTTTCTTTTGATTGACAATTTTGCAAAATTGTAATTTTTTTACAAATGAAATCAAATTTAAAATTGTAGTTGTAATTTTTTTTGTAAATGCAATCAAATTTTGCATTGTAGTTGTAATTTAAAATTGCAAATTGTGATTGTAATTTGCACCTAGTAGATACTACATTGTAAAGTTGTAAATTTTGTAAACTTGTAATTTATTAAATTGCAAAATTGTACAATTTCGTAAGATTGTAAAACATTAATGATTGTTAAAAATGTTAAAATTGTAACTGAAAGCAAAATTTAAACTATAAATTAAAATAACTAGAAAACATTTAAGAATCCATCATGTTCAAAAAAAAGATATATATGTATCATAAAGTACAAAATAATAAAGTCCACAAATAACATAGTCTACAAATCACTCCTATGCCATTGATCGAGAGATCGACCATCATGGCCACTGCTGTCAGTTGCACTATGCCCCTACCTTCCTCATGCACATCATGAAGAAAATTTCCCAGGTCTGAGAACCTCAAAAGTTAAAATCGTGAACTCTACAAGTCAGTTACATACCACATATTTAAATTACATGTACAATGTGACAAAAAATTAAATATATATGAAACACATATATATGAACTCACCTCACTCGAGTTGAGTGTCTGGTTTGGAAGGATGGGTATCTATCGAGACGATCCTTCATCAAGACCTGGTTGATGGGTGGCAACCCACTCATCTGTAAACATCACAGCGGATTCAACACCCTCATTTGCAGCTTCCTGTGTCGGCATCTATTTCCATGACATGAAAATAGTTATATTAATGAATTACAATTTGAACTTAAGAATTACAATTTGAACATGTAAATTATAATATGAACATAAAGTGTGCAAAAAAATAGAACATAAATAGCTAGTACCTCATCGATTGGCATGTTGTGAGTAGGACTTAGGAGGGGCTATGTAGAATCCTGTGCAATACCCTTGCCCCTATCATGTACAATATGAACAAGATAAACGATGAAAGTTAGAAAAAACAAAAGTATTATGTGTTCAACAGTTGACTCATTTAGAAATTCAAATTTAGGATGACAGTTAACACATACCTCATCGACGTGGGTGGACGAAACTGCAGTGGGACCTTGAAAAGATGCATCACTGCCAAAAAGGAACTCCATGAAACTGGGCTCTTGCATGGAGTTATAACACAAAGAAAAGTATTAGTTAAAAAAATGATTCATTTAAGGATACATTACAATCAATACAATCAAATGACGACAATAAAAATATACATGTCCCATCGGTCGAGGCCTGCATCTATTATGCAGTCAAAAATATGCAACCTGGGCTTTGATAGCATACTGCAGCACTATGTTGTGATTAAGAATGCAGAGAATATCATCGTCCACCCACTAAAACTCATGCTTTGTAGGTGTAGTGGGTGCTCTGTGTCTCTCTTCCTACACAACCATCATGGTACCATGCATTGTCATGCATTCCGCCTATGCTAGTGCACTTCACTCCTCAATCTCTAGCTGATATGACTCAGCTACATCATGTGTCCTAAGAAAGGTCCTATTAGGGTGACCAACCAAAAGCTATGGATTCGACTGAGCTCCAGGGTCTCTCCTAGCTCTAGGACACGCATGACTGTGTCCCCCACCATCACCATAGAAGCTTGAGGGTGTGGTGGTGTAATCTGGGTGCATCCCTAGGACAAAATCTACATATATATGTTTTTCAAAGTATAGTGGGACCTTTTCATGGTGGGGAAACATGCCCCATGCTCCAATAAGCCTGTTATATACATAAGGTGCTGCAACCCCTAGCTTCAACTCCTTGAGTCTAAGCGGTTGACCAACGGGGAGGTAAGGAGGGATATCAAATAATGTTCCCTTCACATCATGGCCAGATGTTGCATCTCTCACTGCAGGCCATTTATCAGGACCCATCACTACGACCATTCTTCTATGACATGAAGTGGACCAAAGAGAACTCATTGGTTCGATGGACCTGTAGATCTTCAGTTGATTGTCTACTTCCTCTAAAATCATCCACATCGAACGTGATGCAAGAGAGTGGTCTAAACTGGAGCGAATGTTAGACCAAAAATAATCACACTGACTAGTAATGTATTGTAGCATGATGCGTGTGATCTCATCCTCCCATGGTGCTTCCTCGGGAGGGTCGGGGGAAACTAAATGTCAGTCAAAATACATACATCAACTGTAGGTGAATTTGAAATCAATATAAGTTAAAGGTACTGATAACTGAAAGAAAAATATATATGTATTTAATGTACCTGTCTTGTGGGGAACCTCCCCACCGACACTATAAGTATCTTCCTCACCACTCGCATGTATAGAGCGGCTACCGCTCAGCTCCCCAACAGGAGCATGTGTCTGCGTAGGATTCCTGGGAGAACCTATGAAAATAGAGACATACAAATTGATGATTAAATATACTGATGGGAAAATTTTTAATTTTATGTAACTAACAACAAAGAGTACATCATGCGCAATTGTATACTTATGAGTCCTCTACCGACCTCCGGGGTGAGGAATGGCCACAGATCCACTAGTGCTTTGCCTTCGGCGAACCGAAGAACCCCACTGTGGAGATGTATCTGTATGAAATAAGACATAATAAATGCAGTCAGCATACAATATAAGATAAATGATAAATATGTCAATAGTAAAGATGTATAAGAGATAATTATAATTTTATTAGCAAAGTAAAATAACGAAGTATAAATAATTTGATACTATTTCAAGGTACCATTGGCATTTAACGAGATAAAAAAGAGTTATGGGAGACTGTGTGTACCACTGGCATTTTAAGGGAATAAATTTTTTTTTTTTTTGGGGGGGGGGGTAACTTGAATTTGACAATGGTTGTTAATGAGGTTTGCGGGTCCTGTCATCTGGATCCATTCTATTCTTATTTCATAAATTTTTTATTGGATTCAAACTTGGTGGATGTATTTTCCTATCCAATGAACCCAACTTAGAGGAATGGTATGGATGGGCCCTTCGGGGCATATAAAAGGCTTGATCAGTTTCTCATTTTAGACGCTTTGTCTAAAATTGTCTACAGATTTGGTTGTTGGACATTGATCTCTAGCATCTATAGCCACTTTTGAGTCTAGGCTAAATGGTGTTGTTTATGGAGCTCTCAATGGCACTTTTATTTCCCTTGAACCTAAGAGTTTAAAACCAATATTTCTTTCGATGATTTCAAACCTATAACACTCTATAATTTAGTATATAAATTTATCTCAAAAATCATTAGGATTAAGCCAAAGTTGGAAAAATGTATTTCTAGAGAACAATTTGGGTTCCTAGCCAAGAGGAAGTTTTTAGATATTATTATGGAGGGCCTTAGCAGGATGATTAGGCAAGAAAAAGTGGATAATTCCTTGGGTGGTGTAAAATTCAATGCTCATCATAGAATATATCATTTGATGTGCATTTATGACATGCTTTTGTTTGGATAAGTATGCATGACACCTTACACCTTTTTTGATGAATGGAAGTATGTGCATGACATCTTACCTCATTTTTGTAATACCACAGGAACAAAAATAAGCATACATAAATCTTGTTTCTTGCATCATAGTGTCAAAGATTCAATCATGCTTCATATCTGTTAGAATATAATCCATCAGGATTATAATATTGTAAATAAATAGATCAATAGTTAGCTGAACAGTGTCGTAGGAAGGAGAAAAGGTTGATGAAGATCAACCGTCACATGTAATATATAAATATATGCTTTAGCCTATGAATAATATCGAATCGGGAGTTATTACCAACAAGTGGTATCAGAGCGCTGCCATAACTCCTGCCTGTTGCCAGTCTGCCCATTCCTGGCATTCTACTTGCCAGTCCATTGCCAGACTGCTCCATCAGTCTGCCAGTCGAGTCACATGCATTGTCTGTGTTACAATTCCTTCATGATTGAGTTTGTGTGCTGCAAACCCTAATCCGGACACGTTTTGTATGTGTATTATTCTGCCAAACTCCCCTGTTCACTGCCATTCTAGCCCACATAATTCTTTCCATGATGCTGAACTTCTCGCTGTCTTTGCTGATAATCTACGTCTCCATTAAAATGGTAATAGATTGACGAGCCTGAAAACCGTTTGGAGCCTCTGTACTGTGCCTCGCCTGCCATTAGAACCGGCCTTGAGCTTGATTCTTCCAGTATGTTCGATCTACGCCTTTCTCTGTCCCCATGAATGTGTATTATGTCCTCATATATCACAGACATATATCACAAACATATATCACATATATCGCAGACATATATTACAGACATATATCAAAGTGCAAGCGATCAATTAATTCGAATTATGGGAATATATCCAGAGAAGATCAGTTAGCATGATATATTGGTGGAGCTTCGTTTTTTGGAGCGACCTCTGGGCTCTGGATATTACTGCTGCAGCATAGAAGCAAGATTATTATAGTATTACTGCGTTGAAGTGTTGATAGACTGCGTGGAGAGCCTGAGAATCGTGGAGCTGCGACCTGCTACACCAACGTGGAGCTACGACCAGCGAGGAGGTATCGGTTCGTCAACTAGATGATGGGTGATAGTTGAAACACATACAGCCTTGTGAGTGGACTGGTGATACATGTTGCTGGTGTTTTGGGCTGTTTGAACCATTGCTGCCTGCGTTGGAAGAATAAATACCTATCAGTGGTATTTTAAAGACTGCGTGGTGAAGTAAAGGCTTCCTTCTACTTGAAGGCTGCGTTGGAGGAATAAATGGTTCTTTCTGGTTTATTTTATTGATTGATATATATCATATATTGAAGACTGATTACTGCGCTGGAGAAATATGTATGCTGCTTGTGACTGATATTTGATGTGGCCTGTGATTGTATATGCTGCGGCCTGTGATTGTATAGATTGATATACATATTGCATTGTGATATATGAGACCATTGAGAGACTGATATATGCTGCGATTTGTATTTGCTGCTGCTGTGACCAAGTTGACGATTACCAATTGCATGAATCGAGTTCATGCCCTCTTTTTGCTAGTGACTATAGTGCTTGCTGCGTTATTTTGTATTAAAGAATCCTATGTATGACTGATATATCTTGATATATTTTGTATCTACTGATATAATTGCTATAAACTTGCATTTTATTCACCTTGGTAGAGACTGTAGACCTGCAAGGTTATTATTTTTTTTATTTCTCTTTGAAAATTACACTGACAGTTGTAAAAATGAAATCTATAGCATCTATAGTCAGTGCCACTCTCACCAACAAAGACACCTATTCAGAATGGTGGAGGAAGATCAAATCTGCCTTCATCTACAATGCCCTTTGGGACGGCATCTGCGAAGCCTGCACAATAGAGACAGAAGATGGAAAGCCCATAACCATAGACCCAAGAACTCTAGAATCAGAGAAAGAGAAGGCCATTTGGAGAACAAAAGACAAGAAAGCCTTAGCTGTAATCACTTCCACTATCAGTGAAGAGGTGAGCCAGCACATATTTCCTACAAAATCATGTTTTGAAGCATTAAAAACATTAAAAGAACTGTATGATTCACACAGTGAAATGGAAGTTATTCAACTAATGTTAAAATTATTCATTCTTGAAGTAAAAGACAATGATCCTATGCTAGTTTCCTCTGAAATCAAAGCCATCATGCACAAGATTCAAGCCTCTGGTATGAAACCAGATATTCCTCTTGCAGCATTTGTAAAATCTTTGTATCCTACTCACTCCAACTATCTTGAGTCATTGCAAGCTAGTGACAAGTTCAAATCACTAACATTTGACACCCTGGTAGAAAAGATAGCTGACAGAGAGAAATCCTTTGGTAAGAAGACAACCGAGCCTACTGGAGAATCACCTTGCTTTGCTCAAAAAGCAAAGAACCACGCCAAAGACTAATCCAAAGATCATCCCAAAGGAGAAAGCAGCAAGAGAGGCAGAGGAAGAAGAAGCTTCAGAGGCAGAGGAGGAAGAAATAACTTCACCAAAAGATCAAATTTGCAGTGCAAGCGTTGTGGAAAGACTGGGCACACATCAGATCAGTGTTGGGCTTCATGGGACTCCATTAAAGACAAGCACAACCAGAAGAAAGATGACCAAGATGCTAGTAAATCTTCTGATTCTTGTATTGTTGCACATTGTAATCTTGAATTTAATGAAATGACTTCACTTTCATCTTACAAATATTGTTGGTTGCTTGATACTAGTGCAACATCACACATGACATTTAGAAAAGACTGTTTTGAAGAACTGAATGAAACAATAGATGGCATAGTGTACTTTGTAGATAAGTCAAGTATTAAACCAAAGGGAATGGGCACCATTCGACTGAAGATGCCTGGATTCCCTGATTTCTTGTTGAAGAACGTTCTCTATCTTCCAGAGTTGCAGAGAATCCTGCTATCCTTGGTGGAGATTCGACAGCAAGGCCATTCCATCCACATGTTTGATGGAATCGTTGAAATAAGAAATTCCTCTGACAACGAAGTCATCATGAATGGATATGAAGATGGAAAGCTGCTAAAGCTCAAGGGTTCATCCACAAGATTTCAGAACTATGCTTACCTCTCTCAGCATGGAGAAGGTAATATGTCATCTAGATCATTATGGCATGCAAGATTTGGTCATCTAAATTATAACAGTCTTCGTTTGTTGAGAAAGAATGGTGTATTTGGCTTGCCCACCATTCCCAAAGAGAAGAACAAATGTGATGCATGTATATTAGGGAAACATAGTAAGCTCCCATTCCATGAATCTAATTTTAGAGCAAGTAGGAAATTAGAACTAGTGCATTCTGATTTATGTGGCTCAATGCCAACTCCTTTAGCAAATGGGAATAAGTACCTTATGACATTTGTTGATGACTACTCACAAATGTGCTGGATTTACTGTTTAAAGAAAAAGTCAGAAGCATTTCAAACATTCAAATACTTTCATGCATTGATTGAAAAACAAGCACAATAAAAAATTGGTACACTTCGTACTGATAATGGAAAAGAATACACTTCAAATGCTTTTGAAGATTATTTTCGTCAACATGGAATTGCACATCAGACTACAGTTCCCTACAATCCTCAACAAAATGGTGTAGCAGAAAGAATGAATAGAACCATAATGAATATGGTTCGCTCAATGATGTTTTTCAAGAATGTAAAACTAATGTTTTGGGGTGATGCACTA
>LPNX010000005.1:0-34400 GCA_001517045.1 Pseudotsuga menziesii | reverse complement strand
ATATATATTAAATATTTAAATTTGAATATATATCAAAATATGTCGGTTGTTTAGATAAGTGCCTTTGTCAGTTTAAGGTTTTGTTGCAGCTCGATCAAGGTACCTGTGTGGAGAAAATGCAAAAAATAAGTCGTGGGTTCCCGTGGCCTTTTTTATAAATTTTGTTTATAGCGACCTTGATCGAGGTCAGTAGCTTGATAGAGGCATTATTAACCCCTTGATCGAGCTTTTGCTAAACCATTGATCGAGGTGTCAGCACCTCGATTAAGGGTTTATCAAAAGCTCGATCGAGGGTTTAACAAAACCTCGATCGATCATTTTTTAAACCCTTGATAGAAATTTTAAGACCTCGATCGAGGTACTTTTTTTTGTTTTATCCAAAATTACCTTACCAAAAATTGTAACCCGCCTCCATGGATGCACCCTATAATGTTGTTTTATGACCATATTGGACTTTTCTCTTTTTTTCTGGTCTCCTTTTTATTTAAACAACACTCAGTTTTACATGATTCTCAGTTACGATTATTTCGATGCCAACCAATGTCCCTTGAATATCTTGTTTTTCAACACTTTGCTCTACACCATTTATTGATGATGGAGCACACATTCTATTGTGATTCATGCCTTCCATCATTAGCATATCAACATTAGTTACTCCATTAAATTCTAGTGGTTTAACAATACTCTTTGTCTCATTCGTTGAGCATGAAACATATGATTTACTGTAATTTTTAGATGCCATCAAAGGTGTGTCAACAACTAGCAATTGCATTTCTTGTGTTAGACTGGTTTGCAATTCCTCAATTCTAGAGGATGAAACATCCAAACTGTGATTATTACTGTCATCAAGCATTATTGGGGTATCATAAAATACTTACCCTTGCATTTGCTTTGTTTGATCACTCCATCTTGGCTAATTTCCTGAGATGAGTGAGATAGACAAAGTCAGGGATCAATAAAAGGATGTACCTTCAAGCACAAATCAACTAGATTGACAAAGATGTAATGATATGTAATAAATTGAATGAACATAACACTCACTAGTGGAGGGAAAGACATGATGTTGATTTTTTGTTTTAGCATCATTTTTTTCTTGTGCTTTCCAAAGCAACGCGATTCACGATAAGCTTCTTCACCATATTTGTTGTTTGGAATTCATCTTGGAAGATAGTTATTCAACTGTGAGGACATATTAATAATTAATGAACACACACATAATGAATCCTCACACTATAAAATGAAAATTGAACTAGATACCATTTAAAATTAGGACAAATTTATTGTTGGTGGTGCATTCAATAATTTCTTAAATTGTTTTACCCATGAGTCAAATACTTGTTTCACTTGTTGACTAGTGACACCAGGGAAAGATGATGCCAATTGTGTTGCAGTTTCCTCATTCAATGGATTTCCTTCTCATATTCAACACGGAGTTGACTTCTGATATTTGAAGGTAAGAATATTCTTTGTCTAAACTTTTAGAAAGTACCTTCTGATCTCATAACAAGCTTGAAAAATTGTCCTCTTATCTCATTTACAAGACACATTCTGTCATGTTCAAATGTGTCTCTACTCTCCTTAGCAACTCCTCTTCCTCCTCCTTGGTTGCTATTCAAATTTCTCATTTCTCTATGCTTACGCTCCATTACTTCATTCCTTAATCATCCCAAAGTATAAGGATGAATAGACTGATTCATATCAAGAGCATGTGCCCATTGGACATGCATATAAGGAACCATCTCATCTCCTAAACAACAAGAACACAACCAAATCCACTCACTAGAAAGGCTGTCAGTTATGCAATGGCAATGGCTCAAAATTTTTATTATGAATGAAATGATATCACCATTCGAAATAGATAATAATATGATAATAATAGAATGAATTTACATACCTTTTCTCATATGCATATGCATCATCCCCTCTACACCCTTGCAGTTGCAACATGTGGAATTCTTTATAACACTTCCACATCCTCACCAGCTTGTTATATTTCTCTTCATCCGGTAGGCCTTTAATAACCTGGAAAAAACACATAAGTTTCAATGCATATGATTATATACTGAGTTTTATATTCACAATGAATAATGCTAAGAGCCATTCTACATTAGTCAAAAAAAATAATGACATCATCATTTATTATTAGTCAAGGCCCACATAAAGAATAATTGATATGTTAACATAATAACGTAATTATTAAACCTTTAAGATTCCTTCATGTCAAATGAAAATCTTGTTTGATGCCGATCCATTTGATTTCCCATAGTTAAGATCGTTGTACTATTGGATTTTATGATGGTATGGTTCTCTTATCTTACATGGGACACAAATTTTCTCCATATCCTCCCAAATTTTAACAAATTTTGTTGTCTCAGTGCCTCTGGCTAGATGAACCTTGTCACAATCTTCTACATTTCTTTGAATTTCAAGAAACATCTTTAAAACAGTTCTAATCCCAGCAGGGCGAGCACAATATATAAGCTTGGACATTGCGCCAGGAGTCAACTGTAATTGGTGGCACATGTTTCAATGGGTATGAGTTAGCGCAATACTAAGAAGCTTAATTTATAGTTAAGAATTAATTATTAAATTGTGTACCTTGTCATCATTTGGTCTATCCATGGTATAGTTCTTCACAATATTCATCTTTATAAAATATAATTTTGGTTGAATGTTTAAAATATGGTCATCTAACTTTTCACCCCATCCTTTGCTTGGTTTGAAAGTTGGATTCAACTCTTGACATTTTAGAACATAGTAAGATTAAGAGAGTAATGGGAATATATAAACATAAATTTCAAAACTTGTAATAAATGTGCATAGCTTACCAAGAGCAAGTTTGTTGACAATGCATAAAATTCAGAAACACTACGTATAGTATCTCCTTCTTCAATTTTGATTTCATTTATAACCATGTGTATAATTTTTTTATGGCATGTGCACCAAGGACAAAAAATATTTCCCATTGGAGAGACACTATTGTTGCATACTAAACTTCATGTTGCCACTAGATCATGTCACTCAAACAAATTAATTTTCACTTATCTTCCATTTGTATTCTTGATTCCATGTTGTGAAAACTTGTTTAACTGTTGTATTAAGTTCTCCTCATTTTCAGGATCAACAACATGTGCTAATTTTTTTTTATATTCTTCGCTTCCATCTCATTTTCCAAGGCTTACACAAGACATCAAGCCATTGTCTTCTAGTAGCTCAAATAATATCTCACATACCTACCCACGTCGATCATAATGTACACAAGAATCAATACCAAGTTTGAAAGAAAATTCATTGACTATACTTCTAGACCTCTTTTGATATGATTCAACCATGAAGGAAGCATATGAATTTACTTCCTTGACTCGAACTCCATATGTGAAACCATCAATTCTTTCCCAACCCATATCAATATCCTCAACTTCTTTTCTACACTTTTTCATTTCTCTACAAACTGATGTTGTATTAACCCCCTTTAGTACACCAGAAGAGTCCATCTGCTTCAGACATTGCAAAATCTTATGAGTCATGCTTGATTCAATAAATACCGAAGCCATGTTCGTAGGAATAAAATCCTTACAAAACTTCGCCACAATAATTGAACAAATTCTATTAATAATTCCATATAGGTGTTCAATAACATCCATTCTACCCTCTTGTACAATGTATCCTAAATAAGAAAAAGGTAGAGATAGATAAGCAAAAATGAGAGAGAAAAAGAGAATATTATGATATTTTTTTCAATAACTTTTTATTCCGAATTCGGATTGGGGAACGCTTGGTAATGTTGGAAATGTATCATCGAGGGCCACAAATTTGTGTTTTGAGCTTCACGATATTCCTCACGGTTTGGACGGGGAGTGGATTTTTGTAAATATGGACATGAGGAATCTCAAAAAACATATTTTCAAAGATGATTTCTGAAAATCATCTTCTCAAAGATTATTTTCAGAAAGCATCTTTGAAAAGATGTTTTTTTGTGATTCCTCATGCATAGATTTACAAAAGGGAACGCCCTATTCAAACTGTGAGGAATATCGCGAACCTAAAAACACCAAAGTTGTAGCCCTTGACGATACCTGTCCAATGGTAGTTGCATCTCTATCCACAAGTTCATGAAATACAATTATTTCAGTTGTTTCATGTCTTCCAGTTTACTCCAAGTTCTCAAGGGATATATGATCCAATTTTTTCCCATTGGTTTCTACACTTCCATTCCTTTCAACAGTAACTAAAGTCAAACATTCCATATCTTGTTGAGGAACACAATCTTCAATGCTTTGATTAGATTGATTTGTGACAACAACATCATCAGTTACAGATCTTTGAGGGAAACATATGACCTCATTCTACAAAACAAAGTTCATTCCGATGTGGTACATATTTGTTTTATCCAAAACAAATTTCATTGTAGTGGAAAAAATAATATGATGTGTTCTTTGAGGGAGGTTTGGGATAGTCACATTCTATGAAATATGATTAATTCTATGGTAAACAATTCTATCTTGAACATTGTCATTCCCTGCAACTATATTTGGATTCAAAGGTTACCTTTGTTGTTGAGGAACACAACCATTAACGCTTTGATTAGACTGATTTGTAACAACAACATCATCAATCACAGATATTTGAGGGAAAAGTGTGGCCTTATTATGCAAAATGGAGTTCATTCCATTGTGGTACATATTTGCATTATCCAAAACAAATTTAATTGTAGTGGCAGCAGGAATAAGATCTATTCTTTGAGGGAGGTCTAGGATATTCACATTCTATGAAATATGATTAATTCATTATTCTATGGTTAAAAATTCTATCTTGAACATTTTCATTCCCTGCAACTATATGTGGAGTCAAATGATGCCTTTGTTGTTGAGCAACACAACCTTTACCACTTTGATTAGATTGATTTATACCAACAACATCATTAATCATAGATATTTGAGGGAAACGTGTGGCCTTATTCTGCAAAACAGAGTTCATTCCACTCTGGTACATATTTGCATAATCCAAACTAGAGTTCATTACAATGGAAAAATAAATAACATTTGTTCTTTGACAGAAGTATGAGGCATTCACTTGTGGTGAAAGAGGATTAATTCTATGGTAAATATTTCTAACTTGTACATTGTCATTCATTGCAATTGTAATTGGAGTCAAAGCATGCCTTTGTTGTTGAGCAACACAGCCTTTAGCACTTTGATCAGATATATTTATAACAAAAGAAGCATTAACAGCCGATATTTGAGTGAAATGAGGTTGTAAATTGGTTGCATGATTGCTTGATTATTGAGGGAAATTTCTAGTTTATTCTGTCGTATGTAATTCTCATCTCCAAATCCTTTACATTGTCCATGACCAGCACAATTAGTACTTTTTTCCCTCTAACAGGAATAAATTGAGGGACAATGTCACATGGTTCCAAAGTTGGAAGATTAGAGTAACAGAAACCCTTACGTCGACCTATTTTGAGAGGAATATTTTGTTAATATGTCTCATTGGAATGATCCATTAACGAGTTACCTTGCAAAACCAAAAAAAACATTCAATATTAGGGCTAGACGTTAAAAAAAAATTCTCAAGTAGAAAGTATCAGGTAAAAATTTGGAAATATTAAAATGCTAAAAGGGGAGGAATAATAATAAAAAAGACTCTCCTATTTTATTCATTGAATTTGACAAAGAAATTAGGCATGTGCATGCATTTTACTAAAGCAACGCAATTTTGGATAGCTTCAGTCAAATTCAAGCCCAACCTGCATTACAAAGAAAAATCCACTGATTCAATCCACAGAGTGTTTGTTCAGGCATAAAAACCTTTTATAAGCTTTCAAAGTTTCAATTTTAGACATAAAAACATATGCTCTGCAATTAAACTTCAAATTTATGTGTTTTCCACGTGGTAAAAATCAGGCTTGAGTCCCTCGAGGAAATGCACAGATTGTCCTGCATTTCATGTTATATTGAATAAATAGCACTATAACACAGACATACCAAAATTTTGTACAAACTGTTGTACTCATTTATGTAAATTGTATGATCTACAGTAAAATCCAAGTCATCCAAAATGACAAAGAAACATTCTAAAGGGGAAAGTTTCAGGTAAAAAAATGGAAATATTAAACTTCTAAAAGGTGAGGAATAAGAAAAAACAATTATATTTTATTCATTGAATTTGACAAAGAAATAACGCATGTCTGTGCATTTTACTAAAGCAAGACAATTTTGGATTGCTTCACTCAAATGCATGCCCAACCTGCATTACAAAGCCAATTTAACTAATTCAAACCACATAGTGTATGCTCAGGCATAAAAAACCTAAATAATCTTTCAATGTTTAAATTTTAGACATAAAAACTTATTCTTTGCAAGGAAACTCCAAATTTATGTGTTTTCCACATGGTAAAAATAAGGGTTGAGTCCCTCGAGGAAATGCAAACATTGGCTTGCATTTCATGTTATATTGAATAAATTGCATAACATAGATATACCAACCTTTTATACAAACTGGTTTACTCATTTATGTAAATTCTATGATCTACAGTAAAATCCAAGTCATCCAAAACAACAATTGATCTAGTATTTGCTAATTTTCCATAGACAAAAGCAAAAATGCACACCAATGCCAATCGAAGTACACTCTAGGTATGAAATTTGAAATTTAACATCTATACACATTTATGAGCCTAATTATCCATGAATAAGTTCTTCTAGTATTGTTGCAAATCTATTGTTCACACTTGTAAACTTTTTGACTAAATGCACACCAAAAGAAAACTATGTTTGCTTGAAGAAAAATTCTAAAGGGGGGAGTTTCAAGTAAAATATTGGAAATATTAAAATTCTAGAAGGTGAGGATTAATAATAAAAAACTCTCCTATTTTATTCATTGAATTTGACAAGGAAATCAAGCATTTGCGTGCATTTTACCGAATGAAGGAAATTTTGGATTGCTTCACTCAAATGCATGCCCAACATGTATTACAAAGCCAAATTCATTGATTCAAACCACAGAGTGTCTATTCAGGAATAAAAAAAAAAAAAAAATCTTTCAAAGTTTAAATTTTAGGCATAAAATACTATGCTCTGCAAGGAAACTCCAAATTTATGTGTTTTCCACATGGTAAAAATCAGGGTTGAGTCCCTCAAGGAAATGCACACATTGACCTGCACTTCATGTTATATTGAGTAAATTGCACTATAACATATACATACCAACCTTTTCTACAAACTCTTGTACTCATTTATTTAAATTGTATGATCACAGTAAAATCTAGATCATCCAAAACAACGATTGATAGTATTTGTCAATTTTCCATTGCTAGAACTAGAAATGCACATAAATGCCAATCGAAGTACACTAGGTATGAAATTGAATTTGGTATATATACACATTTATTAGCCTAATTATCCATGAATATGTTACTCTAGTATTGTTGCAAAGCTATTATTCACACTTGTAAACTTTTTGACTAAATGCACACCAAAGGAAAACTATGCCTACTTGGAGAAACATTCTAAAGGAGAAAGTTTCAGGTATAAAATTGAAAATATTAAAATTCTAAAAGGTGAGGAATAATAAAAAGAAACTCTCTTATTTTATTCATTGAATTTGACAAAGAAATCAGGCATGTGCATGCATTTTACTGAAGCAATACAATTTTGGATTGCTTCACTCAAATGCACACCCAACATGCATTACAAATCCAAATTCACTGATTCAAATCACAGAGTGTCTGTTCAGGCATAGAAAACCTAAATAATATTTCAAATTTTAAGTTTTAGACATAAAAACTTGTGGACTGCAAGGAAAATCCAAAATTTATGTGTTTTCCACATGGTAAAAATCAAGGTTGAGTCCCTCAAGTAAATGCACACATTGACCTACATTTCATGTTATATTGAATAAATTGCACTATAACATAGATATAATAAACTTTTCTACAAAATTTTGTAATCATTTCTTTAAATTGTATGGTCTATGGTAAAATCCAAGTCATCCAAGACAACAATTGATAGTATTTGTCAATTTTTCATGGCTAGTACCAAAAATGCATACCAATGCCAATCAAAGTATACTCTAGGTATGAAATTTGGAATTTGGCATATATACACATTTCTAAGCCTAATTATCCATGAATAAATTCTTCTAGTATTGTCGCAAATATATTAATAGCACTTGTAAACTTTTTGACTAAATGCACACCAAAGGAAAACTATGCCTGCTTGGAGAAACATTTTCAAGGGAAAGGTTTTAGGTAAAAAATTGAAAATTTTAAAATTCTAAAAGGTGAGGAACAATGAAAAAACACTCTCTTATTTTATTCATTGAATTTGACAAAGAAATCAGGCACGTGCATGCATTTTACTGAATGAATGTAATTTTGGATTGCTTCACTCAAATGCACGCCCAACATGCCTTACAAAACAAAATTCACTGATTCAAACCACAGAATGTCTGTCCAGGCATAAAAAAACTAAATAAGCTTTCAAAGTTTAAATTTTAGACATAAAAACTTATGCAATGCAAGGAAACTCCAAACTTATGTGTTTTCCACAAGCTAAAAATCAGGGTTGAGTCCGTCGAGGAAATTCACACATTGGTATGCATTTCATGTTATATTGAATAAATTGCACTATAACATAGACATATGAACATTTTATACAAACTCTTGTACTCATTTATTTAAGTTGTATGATCTACAATAAGATCCAAATCATCGAAAACAACAATTGATAGTATTTGTCATTTTTCCATGGCGAGAACTAGAAATGCACAGCAATGCCAATTGAAGTACACTCTAGTTATGAAATTTGGAATTTGGTATATATACACATTTTTTAGCCTAATAATCCATGAATATGTTCTTCTAGTACTGTTTGTAAATCTATTATTCACACTTGTAAACTTTTTGACTAAATGCACACCAAAGAAAACTATGCAAGGCATGGAGAAACATTATAAAGGAGAAAGTTTCATGTAAAAAATTGGAAATATTAAACTTCTAAAATGTGAGGAATAATAAAAAACAATATCCTATTTTATTCATTGAATTTGACAAAGAAATCAGGCATGTGCATGCATTTTACTGAATCAAGACAATTTTGTATTTTTTTACTCAAATGCATGCCCAACATGCATTACAAATCCAAATTCACCGATTCAAAACACAGAGTGTCTGTTCAGGCATAAAAAACAAAAATAATCTTTCAAGGTTTAAATTTTAGACATAAAAACTTACGCTCTGCAAGGAAATCCAAATTTATGTGTTTTCCACATGGTAAAAATCAAGGTTGAGTCCCTCGAGGAAATGCACACATTGACCTGCATTTCATGTTATATTGAATAAATTGCACTATAACATAGATATACCAACCTTTTCTACAAAATGTTGTACTCATTTTTTTTAATTGTATTTTCTATGGTAAAATCTAATTCATCCAAAACAACAATTGATAGTATTTGCCAATTTTTCATGACCAAAACCAGAAATGCACACCAATGCCAATCAAAGTACACTCTAGGTATGAAATTTATAATTTGGCATATATACACATTTCTAATATTAATTATCCATGAACAAGTTCTTCTAGTATTGTTGCAAATATATTATTCACACTTGTAAACATTTGACTAAATGCACACCAAAGGAAAACTATGCCTGCTTGGAGAAACATTCTAAAGGGGAATGTTTCAGGTAAAAAATTGGAAATATTAAACTTCTAAAAGGTGAGGAATAATAAAAAAAACACTCTCCTATTTTATTCATTGAATTTTACAAATAAATCATGCATGTGCGTGCGTTTGACTGAAGCAAGGAAATTTTGGATTGCTTCACTCAAATGCACGCCCAACATGCAGTACACGGCCAAATTCACTGATTCAAACCACAAATTATCTGTTCAGGCATAAAAACCCTAAATTATATTTCAAATTTTAAATTTTAGACATAAAAACTTATGCTCTACAAGGAAACTCCAAATTTATGTGTTTTCCACATGGTAAAAATTAGGGTTGAGTCCCTCAAGGAAGTGCACGCATTGGCCTGCATTTCAAGTTATATTGAATAAATAGCACTATAATATAGACATACCAACCTTTTCTACAAAATATTCTACTCATTTATGTAAATTGTTTGATCTACAGTAAAATCCAAGTCATCCAAAACAACAATTGATAGTATTTTTCAATTTTCCATTACCAGAACCAGAAATGCATACCAATGCCAATCGAAGCACACTCTATGTATGAAATTTGGAATTTGGCATATATACACATTTATGAACCTAATTATCCATGAATAAGTTCTTCTATTATTTTTGCAAAGATATTATTCACACTTGTAAACTTTTTGACTAAATGCACACCAAAGGAAAACTATGCCTACTTTGAAAAACATTCTAGAGGGGAAAGTTTCACGTAAAAAATTGGGAATATTAAAATTATAAAAGGTGAGGAATAATAAAAAAACACTATCCTATTTTTCTCATTGAATTTGACAAATAAATCAAGCATGTGCGTGCATTTTAATAAATCAAGGCAATTTTGGATTGTTCACTCAAATGCACGCCCATCATGCATTATAAAGCCAAATTCACTGATTCAAACCATAGAGCATATGTTCAGGCATAAAAACCTAAATAATATTTCAAAGTTTTAATTTTATACATAAAAACTTATGCTCTGCAAGGAAACACCAAATTTATGAGTTTTCCACATGGTAAAATTTAGGGTTGAGTCCCTTGAGGAAATGCACACATTGGCTTACATTTCATGTTATATTGAATAAATTGCACTATAACATAAACATAACAACCTTTTCTACAAACTCTTGTACTCATTTATGTAAATTGTATGATCTACTGGAAAATCCAAGTCATAGAAAATAACAATTGATAGTATTTGTCAAGTTTTCATGGCCATATCTAAAATGCACACCAATGCCCATTGAAGTACACTCTAGGTATGAAATTTGGAATTTGGCATATATACACATTTATTAGCCTAATTATCCATAAAAAAATTCTTCTAATATTGTTGCAAATCTATTATTCACACTTGTAAACTTGTTGACTAAATGCACACCAAAAGAAAACTATGCCTGCTTGGAGAAACATTCTAAAGGGAAAAGTTTTAGGTAAAAAATAGGAAATATTAAACTTCTAAAAGGTGAGGAATAATAAAAAAATATAGTCTCCTATTTTATTCATTGAATTTGACAAAAAAACAAGGCATGTGCGTGCATTTTATTGAAGCAAGGCAATTTTGGATTGCTTCACCCAAATGCACACCCAACATGCATTACAAAGTCAAATTCACCGATTCAAACTATAGAGTGTCTGTTCAGGCATACAAAAACCTAATTAGACTAGTATAGTTTTAATTTTAGACATAAAAACTTTTGTTACGAAATAAGAATGCATCGAACATTTAAAATGAGAACATAACAACTGTAAATGTTTGTTTCTTGTTCATGAGCATCATAGTTTCTCTAGTAAATATTTTAGGTATAGAATTATGGCATGACAGGGACAACTTAGAAAAGAGGTTGAATTGGATAGTTGTTTGGAAACGAGTCTCATGGATCTACAAGTTTGTATCATCTATATCCTTTTTATTATAATATAAATCATCATCCTTCCTTACATAAGTAAATAAATGAGAACATAATAGATATAATACATTTCGAGGAAAAAATAGAGATAATACAAAAATATAACCAGATCGATACTCAAGAAAGTTTTAAAAGGGGCCTACGAGAATTTTTATTATATTATGCTTTCATTACAGAGAAGAGGGCTAGTTTATAGTTGAATCAGTAACATCAAACAATCCCTTCAATAATAAATGTCCCTACTACCAATTACATTCTATTTATAGACCTCAAAGGTCGGATTGACCATGTTACAAATAGAATTCATTAGAGTGAAACTGAAATTTTGATTCACACTCGATCCAACCCATCCTCTGTTGTACTTTCCTTTCTTCAAATGAGGATACCAACCACTATGTAACAAGGCTAACATGACATTGCAACATAGGGGGAAAAAAATGGTTGAAGTGGACATGTTTCAGCATGAGGGGTAGAAAGGGAGTGGAAAAGAAGGTTGCATTCCAGTTATCTGGTTGGGAGATGCGAGCATAGAGGAATTATAACAGTTCTACACATTGAATGAGAGGTCTCACAAGACAAAAAGGGAAATGTCAATGAAAGAAGAAAATGATAAGGAAGACAGAAATGATGAGACAAAAATGGCTCAGCGAAAAACAATATGCAATACCTAGTTGATATGGAGCAAGTAAAAGATGGAACTGACGAAATCAATCATTCTCTACCACCAAGAGGGAATGGTTGGTTTGTTGAAGAGAGATAGGGTGCTGACTCAGTGGAGGAAATAATTTACTAAAGTGATGGGAAATGAATGTCAACGAACATAAAATCGATTGGATGGAAAGGAAATACCAGCAAAATCCATCAAACCTGGATGAGACTATCGAGTCAGTTCTTTTCAATTCTACCCATTTCACTCATACTATCAGTGAACTCAAGTTTGTGCACATATGTGACCATACTGGACAAAAATTAATGAACATAGAGAATGGATTCAATACATAGCCTATTGATAACAATGACCCATATTTATCAATTTTGCATAAGAAGCAACATGATTAGTAATTGAATGTAGCTTCTATGAAGGAATCCATGGGGTCAGGCCAAATCTGGATATGTGTACTGGAAAGGTGGGAAAAATAGTTAATCATGAGGAAATGCTTAATTCATGTCTAGGTGATGCAATCTCAATTCTGTTAGAATCCAACTTGATTCAATTTCATCGAATCATAGAATTTGATGGTTTGTAGAACATTTTTCCTTTTTAAGTGACGTATTTGACACTACGTTGAAAATTCAGGACATATATGACGGGTATGGAAAAATGAAAACCACCATTTACAGGTTTATAATATTAAATGATTTATTTGACACTCAATTAGTTCAGGACGAGTATGACAGGTTGAGGTATGGAAAAATGGAAATCGCCATTTAAAATTTTAGAAAATTAGATGACTAGAAAAACTGTAAATTATTTTCATAGTTATACTGGCCCCTTGTAGTCTGTCAAAAATTGATATTCATAAATTAACACAATCCATAATGGGTCTTTCTTCCATGACTTACATTCCCCACCTTAAGCACATTGTCAATTTGTCATGAGAAGTGCTTTTCCAACCAGAACAAAATCCAGAAGACTTGACTCTTTAGAATGAGTTAACTTCAATAAAACTAAATATAGAGAAAGTAATTGGTGTATATTCAATGGGAGACTATAGTATATTTTTCTTAACAATGATAGACTGCAGTATATTTTTTTTAACAAAGCTAATCTAATGAGTTTCTTATGCAACTCTATTAATTCCATCCATGGAATTTTTTGAAGTTTCCCTCCAAATTAGAGATCAGATTGAATAGCTTGATTCACAAATTCAAAATCCTTTCCTACTAAATGCATCACCTGCATCATTACTACGTAGAAATGCACGGTGTTTATTTAATGCGATGTAGAATCTTGAGATTTGTAACCTACTCTTAACCCACCTTTGGTTATAAATTTTGGTACCTAACTCATGTTCAACGTGCATGTGACCCATCTTCTTGCTCAGAAATTGACCAGATATCTAATTTTATGGATAAATATTTTTTCGATTTCTACTTTTCTAGCCATGTTATTTTTATTTAATTTACTCATCCACGGTATTTCTAATAAAAATTAATATTTGCTGGGCCATGCGCATAATTCTAACCAATAAAAAAAGCATCTGAAAAGCATCTTTGTTAAGTAAAAGCATATTTTCCTATTATTCTTAATCAAATAGGATACATGCTAGAGTTAGATAGAATGTTATGGGATGTGTCATAGTATTAAGCTCATTGTGTTATTAGATAGTCTAATGCTTGCAATCAAAATGGGTGGTGTTGATGTTGTACCAGGGTCGAATGGTTATAATAATTGAAAACGATGGGCCTTAATTTTTAGTAACTTTTCATTAGAATCTCCTCAAATGGAAAGGAAAATGAACTTAGAGGTATTCAAGAGAAACCCTCCAAAGTGACAAGTTCAAATAATATGAAAAATTTGTTCAAAAATGGACACCATGGTGCAATTGCACAATTTTTCTCACTAGATGTTCAAGCATGTAGACCCTCTATTTCCATGGATCTCCAAGTAGTTATTGACAATCATTATAAATTATTTGCAGAGATGTGTAAAGGACTTCCACCTACATAATATCAATCCATGCTATTCCCTTGAAACTAGGAAATGTACAACTTAAAAAACATACCTTACAAGTACCCATATGCACAAAAGAGTGAGATTGAGTGTATGGCTCAAGAAGTCTTAGTGTCTAGCATCATTCAACCTAGCCAAAGTATTTTCTCTTAACATGTCATGATGGTTTAGAAAAATGAAGGTTCATAGCATATGTGTCGAGATCATAGAAAGCTAGATCATAGAGAGCTCAACATGATCACCATTAAATATAAGCCTTCCTATTCATGTCATTGATGAATTCTAGAGAAAAAAATATCTTTACCAACTTGGATCTCCATTCTAGATGTCATAAAATTAGATTGAGTTGAGAACACATCTCAAGAAGAATGTTCAGACACTTAGAAATGAGAGAGGAGACATTATGCACACAAATCTAAATCTATTATATAAAAACTATATCTTATAATACATTGAGACTCTAATATATAGAGTCGAGAGATGACTAACATATGCTAAATATAGCTAATAGAGGTTGAGATAATATATCAACCATAAACCAAACTAGGATAGAATCTCTCATCTATCAACAACTCACAACAAGATAAAAATTAAGACTAACATCCTCCCTTAATGCTTATCTCAAATTTATTTGCATAGTAGTCTTGATCTTCATGAGGCTTTCATCACTTTGAACTTCTTCGTCGCATTTTTGTTGACATCCATATAAAAAGAAAACCATCTATTGAAGTACATGGGTGCTCAGCCGCTATACTCGCTAGGTCTATAGGAATCCTTTTCAGCTACATGGTTCATCAATGTCAAACATAGCTGGTCCTTCATACTGTGAGAATGCTTCATCTCAACTTTCCCTTCACATCAAGCTAGATCTTGATCCACATCCACTCTATGTATAAGATGGAAAAAATAGTGTGATTACGCACCACAACATGTATGCCTGGACATCTGAAGAGGTCTTACAACAAACCATGAAAATCATCTTGCAAATGGCTAAGCTTTACAACTTGGACCAAAAAAACTCTTCTAGGGGGAACATTCACCCCCCATTACATAATGATATTTAAGGTACACCAAATTTTTTTAAATGCTTTTATAAATAGCCAATGAAATTACATAATCATTTCATCATTTCATTAGAGACCAAGACCTATATAACCATACAATTAAATAAGTCCCACACAACTAGTCAAGCATCCAACAAAATTAAAATTGACACAAGAAAGATTACAAGAAAACAACAATATTCTTTCTATCACCTTAAAGCATTGTGAGGATTTGGAAGTATGGATTCCCACTACTACACCTGCGCACTTGACATATTTTCCACATCCAACACTTCCCAATCAACAACCTCCTCCAATGTACATATTCATCACAAATCTAATATAGAGCCAAGAATATGCTTGCAATATTCAAGACAAGGAATTGAACCGTGGTCTTCCTCACAAAATCACCCACAATCTGCTAAATCGATACTTCTACCAATAGATCCATGTAGAGACCACTCCATCCATAAGCTGTGCAGATGCATTAAATAGTCACAAGAAAATGAGATGCCTCCCATGAGAACGTGATGGTTCCAATGCAAGTGATGAAGACTCAGTTATTGATTTGACCTTGGCCTCAATTAGCATTGACACCACTTCCATCATTGCTGGTCTATTAGAAGGTGTCATACTAGTGCAGAACAAAGAAATTTTTAAAACCAGAGCCATACTGTCAACCACGACCAAGATTTAAACCAATTTGGTTGAAAAGCAATGAACAAGAAACAAATAGTGACCTTAGATAAACGACATTATGGATATCCAAACTAGAATATGATGTAGGTTTTACAGGATTCTATCAACAAACATCACTTGGGCATAGATGCATTTGTCTCCCATTCACGAACGATGAACAGTGATTGGGAAGAGATATTAATTGTTTGGAAGTGATATCTCTTTTTCTATGGAAATGAGATCATTGGAAGTGTCTCTTACACTCACAACAAAATTCTCAGGAAACGATCACTCCTTTCAATGATTTAATGACAGTGACTCATTTCATATTGTGCAACAATGGTAGCAGCGATCTCTCCCTTAACAGCAGCGGATCCTTCCTTCCCGCAGTGGGAGCTCCTCCTCTCCATGCAAATAGATGGTGTTTCTCTTATGTGACAACTGAACTCAATCTCATCAGTGTTCTCCTCCACACGGGATCCTCAACGTTCTCCTCCATGCAGGAAAAACAACGGTATTTTGGAATGAACCTCTGCGTACACTCCAATAAAAAGGACTATGATCACAACAGAAAGTGCATATTACATATGATTATTGGGATTCTTGAATCAACTCTCTTCACCTAAACGTAGTCAACATCACTTCATGTGGATGATTTCTTTAGAATGCGCAAACAGTCAACAATTCTCCTTTACATAGCGACGGAATCATTCCTCAAGCAACAAACATAACAATGCTCCTCTCTCACATGGTCTTGAGCACTCTCTCTCATCCTAGCTCTGATACCAACTTAGAAATGAGAGAGGAGACATTATACATACAAATCTAAATCTATTATATAAAAATTATATCTTATAGTACATTGAGACTCCAATATATAGAGTCGAGACATGACTAACATATGTTACATATAGATGATGGAGGTTGAGATAATATCTCAACCATACACCAAACTAGGATAGAATCTATCATCTATCAAGAGCTCACAATAATATAAACATTAACTCTAACACATACTACATGAATTATATGTAGATTTTTTTGGATATTCCACAAGAAAAGTTCTTCACCACATATCTAGTAACATATTGAAAAATAAACTTTTGACTATGAAAAATAATATAAATAAAATTAAAAAAACACATAAACATGCCATCCAAACAATAACCACAAAGTTTATCTTAAAAAAATCACTATGAGAAAAAACCCACTAGAAGAATGAGGCATATGCTATACTCTCTTTACTTTAGTTGTCACATGCCCCAATTTTGCAAAAACAATTTTATATTATTTGGTATTATTTGAGAACAATATGTTAAATTTTATGCTAAGTTGTAATTTATGACTCAACAGATTCAAGGATATTTAATGTAATTCTGAATATTTTATTTATAAATAAATAAAGGAGGACACAACAGCATAGGAGAGCTGTTAAAAGAGTGTTTACTGGTCAAATTGGTGGAGGAGACTGGGTGGAGAGAAAACTGACATGTGGCAGCATCCTCAAACCACTTCCAACTATGGCAGCTGGAAACCTCCCTACATTTGGGGTCATGATTCCCCAAGAAAGTGGAATCAGAGCATGTGGCTCAATTAATGAAAACTGACCCAAAAGACCTAGGAATCTTTATAAAAATTCGCATTTAAGAGAGATGAGGCTGCTCATTCTAGAGAAGTGATCAATTAGGTTGAGTGAATACACTTTAGAGAAATTCAATGGAAGGAAGTTTGAAAAATGTTTGAGGGGTTAACTGCTGATTGATCTAGTGCAGCTTTTAGGCTAAAAGATGTTACTGCTGAGAGTAGAGTGTTACTGAGATATTGGGACTAATTCTACTATTTGCATTCTCCGCCAGTTTCCATCCAAGAATACTAGGAACAGGCTCAGGGGTCCTGAGGAAGTGTTGTTTGAGTGCTCTCCAAGATATTGGTAGGGAGGAACAGCCTCCTAACGCTATTGTCATCTATCCTAAACAAGTTCTAAAGTATCTGAGTCTGATTGATATATGAATGTTAAAGGTTCAGTTTGTAGAATGTTAGAATCAAGCAGTCTTTTTAAATGATTGAAGAAATGAACTTGATTAGAAAAGTAATGTGTTAGAATAAAAATAATTTCTAGACTGTGTTTTTCCACACCTAGAAAACCAGGTAGTACTCCAGCACAGGTAGAATTTTTAAGTAGATAAGAGAATGTTTTAGTAGATAAGAATGTGTATTTGTAGACAATAGAATAATTTTATTTATGTTAAAATATTATGAAAGTTAAACAGTGTTATGAAATGTTTATATATCTCTGTTTTCACTTAGTAACTAAATGAAATGCAGCAGAAAATCCACATTAGAGTTACAATGATTACATACAGTAAGTAGTTAAACGAGCTACTAAACACTTAGTTTAATTTTTGACAATATCAACTACATTTAAGACTAATATTTATTATTAAACTAAATAGGGTTATATTAAAAGTCCTTAAATTGTAAAGAGTACACTGATTTACAGAGTCTCTTTTATATCTTTTCCAGAACTCTGAATAAATTCTAAGTGAGCAGTTTAGTAAATAAGAACAATGTAAATATAAATAATAACTAGAATGAAACTAAAAATTTTACATATGTAAAAACTATTTTGTAAATATCACACAGACTTATACCTGTGAAGGAAAAACTTTAGGGTTTAAACCCTAATCATTTTATTTAATTATTATAAGTCAAAACATCTAAATTATAATCCATTTACCTGGATAATTATATCAACAAATAGTTAAACTATTATAGACTGGTTAAAACCCTTCCTGAAAATATATGTACAGTTAACAATTTAAAAATATCACAACACACCTGTATTAATAATTTAACCAAAATAACAATTAGCAGAATCCTATTATTAATGAATTGAAGAATTTACGTAGACAAGGGTTTCATTTCAGGAAAACCCTAGTCTGTATATTCCGAACAAGTAGGTTAATATTATAACTTACACACTATGACTGGGTTACAGTCTTAAATAATAACAGTAATTTATTTACAAAAGATATTAGACCGTAATATTCTTCATTAACAGTCAATTACGGAAAACCCTAACATACAAAGAGTCACAATATACAATATTACTGCAAAACGAGACTGAGCTTGAAGAATTTTTTTTTAAAAATCCAATTTATTACATTGATAGGCCGCAAGGCTGGAAATTTAACTAATTACAATACCTAGTTCAAGGCCGGGACTACCCAACAACATAGCGAGGGTTTGTAAACAAAATAGAACCAACAACTTAAAAAATAAAATGAAAACCATGTATCTAATGGAGAAACTGGACAAGATTCCAAGATCAGGGTTTCACCATCGACAACCCTGTTTACAAGCAGGGTAAGAACCCATTCTTTGAACCCAGGGCTTACCAGATTGGAGCCACGAGTCCTCGAAGCCAGCCAGTATTATCTTCGTCACTAGTTGCAAGATTTGTCACAAGTTCCTGCAAAGAAAGCACAATACTGTGCGTTATTTACAAAACTCAATTTCTATTAAAAACCTAACTGTAAAATAACTTTACTATGAGTCTTTCATTTTAGAAAGAAAACCAAACATTTTACCTTTAATAAAAGAGTATCAAACAGTCTAGCAAAGAGACTGTTACCAGCTGCGATTTTCCCATACAAAATCTCCAAACCCTACGACGTTGATGGAGCACAACCAGTAGCAACGAAGCCTTAGCTACTCACACCAGTGACAGGCCACGGGGAAAGCAAGATGGAGCTAAGGACAGGCCGTGAGCCAAATGCAAACAAAACTAGTAAAATATCGCATAGTAAAACCCACGGCTAAGAAGGTTGGCAACAAGACCGAACTCAGGAGACTACAACAACTTTAAAACCCAAGTTTTGGGAGCAAGCTAGTATAGGAAGAACCCTCATGGCTACCATGAAACTATGCAGAGCAGCTCGAAGGCTAGCAGGAACTTTGGAGGAAAAATGACAAAGCGAATAGGGTTGCAAGATTTTATATCGCCAATACATGGACAGGAGGTGACCACATGCCTTCAAATATTTCTAACCATGCAAGGGTCGATTCCAAATTCCACATGCGGTTCATTCATCAAAATTATTAAAACAATGATTTTCATCAAACTATGCATGAACTATGAAATACGCATATGTATATCACATCGATTATCATATATAATCTATATTGTAATGTTTGATAGCTTCTAATTTGGCATTTCGTTAAACAATAATTTATTAATGTTGACCCTAGTGAAAGGTGGTAACCATTTAATCTTATGGATAATCCCAAAGTCGATCATGCTTAGAACCTTTCTATCTATAAATAGATTTACATACTTGCAAAACAATGTTAAGAATGCATGTATTATAATCCAAACTTATCACTTATAAGCCAATGGCTTGGGTGGTTATAATATATGGAGTTGAATAGCATAGTAAAAGATTATAAACATGAATTTTACACAGTTCGACTTCGGTTTAAACTTTCATAGACACTAGTTGCTTCGCGACTTGTCAATACTAGTAAAATACCATAACTTTTTATATTGAGCAAGATAGTTTGTGATTGTTCAAGATAACTTGTACTTAGCATAGGGTAGAATTTTGATCATAGTAGAAAGATCTACCATAATAGCTACTATAAACATTAACTTAATATAAGAGAGGCATTATGGTAATAGTAAATTATAATGGAATAACCATCCTCAAGTCTATAATCATTGGAACGACACTGATTAACTTAGATTTAGGAAGTAAGGGAAAATAGTATTCCATCTTGAAATGATGCAGTTAATTTTACAATAATCAAGCTTATAATGTCAAGGATATTTCCAGGCAGTAAGATCCCTACAGAATGCAAATGACGATCAGATTGGTACTTTAGTAAATAATACAATAATGTATGTGGTTACAATAGTACATGCAGTACGACGTTAATGTAAGTAAGAAAGTTGATAACTTGTTAGTGAACAACTGGTTTTTACATACAAGTAACATGTTGATAACTTTCATAACTAGTAAGTTAAAAATGAAATCGAAACATATATTCTATTGAGAATCTTTTCTATCAGTATTGATAGAAGCTCTTTCATGAATAAAAACAAATAGTACAAATAAATATAACATTTGCGAGATAAGCATGTTAAATAGAAGTAAATATACAACAAAGATTACGGGCTTCGAGTTTACAGTAAGTATCTTTGGTGTCGCTAAGCTTAATAAACAAAGGAACCTGTATATCTAAACTCTGCTTACAAGAAGAAATAGAAAAGATAAATTACTTTACCTCATTGAAGTTGCTTGAAAATTATCAGCTTATTTTACTAGCATATTATTTTGCAAACATAAATACTTCTTGCTACCATAAGAATTTAAAACGTCTACTTGTTCGATCGTACCTATGAACCTGTAAGAACCAGCAATCCATCTGCATTAGCATAAATGCTAAGTAAGCCCAGGATTCAAAGTTAGATTCCACCTACTTGACATAAAGTAGACTTATTAGTAAACTGAAAGAAGACAGTTTGCAAGTAAATGTTATTTACGTTACGAAAAAGAAGCTACTTTAGTTAACATAATTTGAAAATGTATAATACTAATCATTGGACTGTTTCATTTTCCGCTAACCATTAGCTGTTAGTAAACCGCATATTCAACATTTTATGTTATCTTAAAAAAATTTATTTTTTGTGAAAATTTGGGGTTTTGACATGTTGTATCAGAGCACAAGGTTCAAACACTAGGCCTTGATGAAGCCCAACTTTCTTTTATCAAACAGTGATTTTAAATTAATTTGTTGATGTTATTTTCTTTTAATGTTATTCAACAGAGAATTTTTTTTTGAAGTTTAAAAACAGGTATGGAAAGGCTGGAGGAATATGCGGAAGAGGAATCTCAATTTACTAAACAAGAAAACTTACCAAGAGACCCTATATAAGAAGATCTAACCACTAATTCCTGAAAACTGTTACAAACAGTAAAAGACTTAAAATATGAAATGGAATTTGTTAAACGAGAGAATGAAAGGATTCTGAGGGCTCAGGAGGAGCTGAATCAGATCCTAACAGAAATATTTCAAACAGAGGGAAGGGGAAAAAGAGCTGATTCAGAAGATACAAATCATCAACATAAATATAAAAATATTAAACAGACTAAAAATGAAAGCAGATCCTCTTCAGAGTTATTTGGTGATCAACATAATTTTCATTCCACTAGTGATAGTAGTGATGACAATCATTATACTAAAAAGAGAAAATATAAACCCTATGAGGAAATTTCTGGGGAGTTTAAAAAGATTAAACCACCAACATTCAATGGAGAGATTGAGAAGGGGGAGGAAGCGGAATCCTGGTTATCTGGGATGAAGAAGTACTTCCATATAGATAACTATTCTAACCAATTAAAGGCTAGAATGGCTATATACAATCTCTCAGGAAAGGCTGATATTTGGTGGCAGGACTTGAAGAGAGTGAAGGGAATAAAAGAGAAGAACGTAAATTGGAATACCTTCAAGAGGTACTTTAAAAAGAAATTTCTGTCTGAGTAGTACTATGAAGAGAGAGAAAAAGAATTTTATGAGCTTAAATTAGGATCAATGACTATGAAAGATATGAACAGCAAGTTTTTAAGTCTGCTTAGGTATGTGCCATACCTTGTAGATGAAAAACCAAAGGCACAATGATTTCTCAGCTATCTACCTTATCATATTAAGGATAGGATTGAGTATGACAATCCAAAAACTCTAGAAGAAGCTATGAGGAAAGCTAATTTCTGTTATGAACAGAATCAGAAGAAGGAGAGCATGGCTAACTGGAAGGCCAAGAAGAATAACAAGCATTATGATCAAAAGAAGAAAGAATTTGTGCCCAACTAGAATTCTAAAAATAATAAGGCCATAAATTTTTCTAACAAGAATTTCCAAGGGAATAAGAATAATTCACCAAGCAATCAGAATAATTCAAAGGGTAAACAACTTGCTAATAACCATGGTAATTACATGAAGAACTTTGAACACAAAGAACCTATAAAGTAATGGGAGTGTAATGGCCCACATTATGCCTCAGTCTATCCTAATCGAAAAAAGACTGTCAGTAATATTCATAACCTACAGGAGGAAATGACTATTGGAGATTTAGCGAGGACTATGCCCAGAATCAATGCAGCCTTGGAGAATTGACAAGCAGAATATCAAACTTCCATGGTGGAAGTAGAAGGTATGATAAACCAAACCCCTATAGCTATTTTTATTGATCCAGGAGCTAGTTGTATTTATATTTCACCTAAAATGGTAGAAAAATGTAAGTTGCCTATTGAAAAATTTGAAAATTCTTGGTTGGTTCAGTTAGCCACTGGTGCAAAAAGGAAGTTAACTTGTTTTGTAAAAGAATGTGTAGTACTTATGGATCAATTTGAAACTGTTGTAAAGATTAATGTATCACCTCTTGGTTATTATGACTTACTAATCGGTATGGATTGGTTAGAACAACATAGGGTGATCTTAAATTGTTATGATAAAACCTTTACGTGTATAAATAATGATGGAAAACCAATAAGTGTAAAGGGGATCCCTAGAAAAACAACCATAAGGAAGATTTCTGCTCTGCAGCTTAAGAGGGTTGTTAGGAAGGGTTGTAAAGCTTATGCAGTAACAATAACTGATGAGGAGAACCTAAATAAACCAGACAAATTAAAATTAGAGGACATACCAGTTTTAAGAGAATATGTTGATGTATTTTCAGAAGAAATTTCGGGACTACCTCCGAAAAGGGAACTAGATTTTACCATTGAGATGGTACCTGGTGCAGTACCCAGCTTAAAGGCCCCTTATCGAATGAACATACTTGAACTTAATGAATTAAAGTCACAATTAAAATAACTTATTGATAAAAGTATATTCGACCTAATGTGTCTCCCTGGGGGGCACCTGTCATCTTCGTTAAGAAAAAGGACGGAACCATGCGACTTTGCATAGATTACCGTCAGTTGAATATAATGACTATACAAAATAGATACCCATTGCCTTGCATAGATGATTTGTTTAATCAACTACATGGATCCACGGTGTTTTTAAAAATTGATTTAAGGGTTGGACATCATCAAGTTATGATTAAAGATGAAGACATCTTTAAAACAACTCTTAAACTCAATATGGTCATTACGAGTTTGTCATCATGCCATTCAGGCTTACTAATGCCCTAGCTATTTTTATGTGTTTAATGAACAACGTTATGCATAAGTATCTAGATAAGTTTGTGGTCGTGTTTATCGATGACATATTAATCTATTCAAAAACTGAAGAAGAACATAAAGAACATTTAAAAAATTGTTTTGCAAGAGCTATGAGATCATCAAATCTTTGCAAAGTTTAGTAAATGAGATTTATTTAAGGATAAAATTCAGTACTTAGGTCATGTGGTGACTAAGGAAGGGATTTTAGTGGATCCCAAAAAGATAAAGGCAATCGAATATTGGCCAGTTCCTAAGGATGTGTTGAGGCTTGGAAAATCATAGGCAACAACAGCAAGGGATTCTCCCCAGTAAATGTTTCCAACTAGCCTGTTACTGTTTGGTATGGGGAATCCGTCTGTTTTACGGTCCGGCTACCATAGGTCAAAGTAACCAAAATAAAAGGTTTTATCAGTTACAGCCCAGTCCACTGTGTATATTTTTAGTTTTTATGTTTAAGTATGATATGCAAGTGCCTATCTTAGAATGCAAATTGATAGAGAATACGAGGAGCATCAAAATGTGATGTGCAGGTTCTTAACTCTCGTCTTAAATCTCTTGCATCTAAATTACACACAACAAGAAATTGAAACTAAATATCTAACCTATCCCTAGGGAGCAAGATTATCATTCATCAATGAGTAATGTGTTTTGCGCATGCATTAATAAAAATCACAGATAGTTGTTACTTATTTCAAAATACATGAACATTTATAGATATATGAACAACCAGATAGCTAATTGTTTATGAACAGCATTCATTACTCATAGTGGAAATTTCATAGAATAAACTAAAGAGCATTCATACAAGAATATAGGTTCAAAGAGTTAGAACGATCTCATAGTTAATGGAAACAAATTTGAAAATGAAATAGTTCACATTCAACACATCCATGTCACAGCATTTGAAAAGTTCCACCAAGCTTTCTCCAACAGGAAAATTGTAATTCTTATTGCAAAAGGAAATAGTTCTTCTTACAACAAGTTCTCACAAGTCTCAAAGGAAAAAGTATTTTATTCTGTCTAATTCTCCTATACTTATACTACAAGCAAAACTCTTGGGCTACCCCCCGGTAACCTTTGGGCTCCCCCAGCCGTTTAATCTCATAGTTTTGTCTTTTTGTGAGTGCTCATGATTCATACAAACGTTACATTTCAGATTTACAATTTAAGAGCACTTTTATGAAAAGGGACCAGCTTGGTAACTGACGAAATTTTCCAAGCCTGGGCCTCTACTTCTATTTATTATGCTCAGTAATCTGTTGGTCCCTTGCTAGATCCTATTGAACTTAGACATTACTTTCTTCTTCTCTATCCTCATCTATGCTTCTGCATTTTCTTTCTCTTTTGTCTTCTAGACATGTCTTCTCTACAACAGCAATAATCCTGTCATGAATAACCAGTCCTTACATTGCTTAGCGTTTGAAAAAGTAATACAAATTATATCAATACATGCATTCTTTGAAATGAACTATAAACAAATCTAAAGTATGAAAAGATAAGGAAAGAGAATCTTGCAAGCTGGGCGTGAAAATCCTCTAAATCCACTGTCTAAACTAAAAACACAAGTCCAAAAAATAGACTTCTATCTTAGTCCAGGCCGTATGTGGACCAATTCGACATCCTTTGATGAAAGCATGAAGAATGACAAAGTCACCACCACCTCAAAACACCAAACCCCCAAACTGCGCTCTTCATCTCAGAAACCTTAACTCAACCAGCACCCATGGGAAAACTCTGCCATCCCATAAAATAGAGTGGTAGCACAACAAACAGCAGGAAAATCCTACCAACAGTTAGAATCAAAAAACACTAAGTATCGGAGGATCAATTCAATGAGGAGCCACAACGGCAGGTGACGGACAAACTCTGGTCTCTGCAATGTAGGCGAAATAAAACATTAATAACTTCTGTATTGGACATCGAAACGACTATAGCATCGGGTGATTATTTCGATAAATAGCCACAACGGTAGAAAATACATGAACCAAGGGTCCCGCAGCAATCGAAAACATTGGCAAAGATCATAACAAATCAATGAAAAACGAAACAACTATACGTCGAATGGTTAGTCTGCTGAGGAGGCGCAACAGCGGATGACATAAGGACTACGGCTTCTGATTAAAGTCATAAACTGTTTTGAGAGAAAAAAGAAAAAATATCACAAAGTCAAAACCATGGCATCGAAAAAGATAAGAGCTAATTGTTGGAACCAGCGTTTAGCTTCCACAACGGTGGCTACGTAGAGAACTACAACCCCGATTCTTTGTTCAAATGACTTCCTATAGCGGAAAATGAAATTATCATCAAACCAAAACTTTAAGTTCAAGTCAATCAAAGATATTCATTCACCTCCAAAAATGTTAAACAATTTATCTCAATTCAACAAAGTTCAGCAATCTAAAACAAATTCATACAAGATAAAATTAAAAGGAGGGTCCAAAATATTTTAGAAAATTTGGGAAATAGTTGCAGCTGCAACAATTGGCGACTGCCTAGTGAACCCAGATCTCTGGACAATTTCTTCCTTAAGTAACAGACTATCTGACAATAAAACCAATATGTTGAATTCTTCTAGATGTCTGGATTTCCCAAATGGAAACTGTATGTACTTTTAATCATTGATGATAGTCCAATTTAGGAAAATGGAAACCAAGATTTGAAAGTCAAGATAACTCTTTTGAGGCTAGGAATATGAGTTTCAGTTTTTACCTCTGCCTTCGGGTAGCTTTCAGCTTGGACACCAGAGGATTGTAACATATGGTAAACAGACATATTCATTTGTTCCTCATTCCCATGCCATTTTGCACTTTTTGTGCTTTTGGACTTTTGTCCTTTCATTTGAGTCCTCCTGCATGCCTTTCTTTCTGAATCTTTATTCAGGCTCCTCTATCCATAGTGACCTTTTGTGTGAGAGATATATTTAATTTTCAGCTCACAGACGGAGAAGAACTTTTGGATTTTGGCAATTTTGTACTCATATATTTCAGTACTTTGTTTTGATACATATTGCTTTTTTAGGAGCTTTTGACTCTTATTTGCCTTTTTGGTTTTCAATTCTGGGCATGAGATCATTTATATATAATATATTGTTTACCTTGCTTCCTTTCCATGGGTCTTTTGCTGTCACTCCCTAGGACATTTTTAAATGTGAGATGGATGGAGCCTCGAAATAGTATTCTAGACCTTTTGATCCTAAGTTATTTTACAAGGATTAAGTAGGACTTCAATGTGTTCATAGCCATTCAGGAAAATTGCTAAACTAGAAGAAATTCTTTCAGATAAAACAATAGTACATAGTCTTACACTCAAGGACTTTAGTTAATCCATAATTTTGATGCCCTCCATGCAACCAAAAGTTTGCCTCTTTTATTGAAATCAATCAAAATCTAAACTAAAAACAAGCATAAATAAAATAAATCAAACATACAACAAAATCATTTTATTTATGTACAAAACAAAAAATAAAAATCAGGAAAAATAAGGTTTGAGAACTAAACCATTTACTGGTAAGTTCTCTTCCCACCCCTATAAGTCTTGCAATTTTTAGGTTGAGGGGCCAAGTTTTGCTGCAATCTGAAAAGGGCCTACCCATAACTGTTGAAACTTCGTGTGTTTCCCCTTTTCATCATGCAGGTGATCCCACTTAAGAACCAGGTCTCCCACTTCAAATTCTTTTTTTACAGCTTTGTGCTTATCAAACCACCTTTTCACTTCTTCATGTTGTTGCTTAAAATGTTCTTGCAAAGTTTTTACCCAGTTTCCTCTCCTCTCTCCTAACTCCTTCTGTACGAAAAAAGACCTTACAGGTGGGTGTGGAACTATTACCTTCGTCCGGTTCTTAAGTATGTACGGCCTAAATTGTTTTACCTCTTTGAAGACTGCATAAGCTTGTTTATCCATAGCTGGGTAATTCAATTCAGCCCCCTGTAGACCAGTGCTCATAAATGATATGGGGTGCTCATCTTCCCCATCTTCCTTCTGAGTAAGCACCACTACTAATGAATCGTCAAATGTGACAGTGTACAAAATAAAATCCTTCTCAAAATTTGGACTTTTGAAAGAGGGTACATGAGCAATAGATGTCTTTACTTTACTGAATGCATTCTTATCTACATCAAACCATTTGAATTGTACACTTTGTTTCACCATTTTTTGCAAAGGTTTAACAATTTGAGCAAAATCTGGCACAAACCTTCGCACAAAATTTATTATCCCCATGAATGATTGCATACCCTTTTTGTTATGGGGTAAGAGGATATGTTTGATGGATTTGATCCTTTCTGGGTCTATGGAGATCCCCTTTTTAGACACACGTGACCCAATAGCTTTCCTTCTATAACAACAAACATACCTTTCCTTGGATTCAGTGAGATGCCGTATTTTCGAGAATGCTCAAAAAATTGTTTTAGATGGAAAGCGTGTTCTTATCTCTTCTTTGAAAATATCGTGACATCATCAAGATATACTACAACACTATGTCCAATTAGCCCGTGGAAATCTATATCCATAGCCCTCTAGAAAGTAGCTCCAGCGTTGATGAGTCCAAAGGGCATCCTTCTGTAAGCAAAAGTTCCCCATTTTGTTCTAGAAGTAGTTTTAAGTCTGTCTTCTTCAGCTACTAACACTTGATTGTAGCCAGATAATCCATCTAATAACGAAAATAACTCATAACCCGAAACCATCTACAATATCTATTCCATGGGTGGGACTAGATAGTTGTCTTTGTCTGAAGCACGATTTAGGTTTCTGAAATCCACACATAGCCTGATTTCTCTAAATTTCTTCCTTACTAGTACCAAATTTGAAACCCATTCCGAGTGTCTGACTTTGAATATAATTTTGGCATCGAATAACTTTTTTACTTCATTCTAAATTAAAGGCTCCAATTTTGGATGCATCTTCCTCAAAGGTTGCTGATAAGGCTTGACTCCATATCTAATAGGAATGATGTGTTGTATAATCTTGGTGTCATATGTTTTAAGCTCTTCGTATCTCCAAGCAAATACATCTTTGTATTGTTTGAACAAACTAATGAACTTATTTCTTTCACCTGGAGAGCAACACTTTCCCAATTTTACATATTTGCGTTGAACTTCAATTCTCAGATTTATCAGCTCGAATTGCAAAGACGAGCTATGAGTCTTGACATTTGCTGCTCTTCTGAATTTGTTGTCTAAATCAAACATCCGCTCTAAGTTTTTGACCCCTTTGGGAATGAAGTTGTCGAATTTTAACTGTGCTTGGAGTTGTTCGTCATCGATAATTGCCCCTTTGAAAGTTTCATCATTCATTAAACATTCCAATATTTTTTGATCATCATCAAAAAATCATAGATTCGTAATCATGTCTGGAACCGAAGGCCTGAAAAGTAATTCAATAGAACACTTGTTATTTGTAGGTACAAGCCTTGCAGCTGAGGTAGCTAACAAGTCAGCCACTACATTCTTAATTCTAGGAATGGATACAATATTAAATGCATAAAAATTTGTTAGCAAATCCCACACTTCATTCTGATAAGCATTTAAATGAGGTGAGATGCAATGTATCTATTTTCGAATTTGCTTTACAATTATTTCATAATCCCCATACACTTTCAGATTTTCTACTTTTAATTCAATTGCTTTTCTTAGTCCCTGAACTAAAGCTTAATATTTGGATGTGTTATTGGTACATTCAAACTCTAATCTACATGAAATAAAGTGTTTATTTGTCTTTGGATCAATCAGGACACAACCATCTCCTAATCCTTCCAAAGTTTTAGATCCATAAAAAAAAATTGTCTAAAAACTATCTACTTCTATGGTACTTGAATCAACAACTACATTTGAAACTGAGTCTACTATTTTACAGTCAAATTCATCAGCTCATGAAAACCGAAGGATATCGGGCTGTGTGTCTGGTGTACCAATGGCTTCTTCCGCTTGGTAGTTTCCCAGTTGTAGTTCAATAAAGTAATTCCCCAACACAAAATTCATTGGTTCATTCTTACCCTCAAACTGAGTAACATTATGCTTCGTGTGGGGCTCTCTTAATACTTTAATTTGATTGGGGCTTCCATTATAAGACAACCACAAATGTGACCAATCAGAGGCAAAATATCCATTTATCTAATCTGACCAATCCCGACTCAAAACAAGTCCATAAGCCTTAGGTGTGTCTACTACTACAACATCGATGAACTGGCATACCTTTTCATTTGAAGATAATCGAATCCGAACATCCTCCATTTCCCCAATTACCTTCACATTTGTTTTGTCTAACTGAATAACCTACCAGGTAGATGGTTTAGGCTGTCCATTTATCTTTTCGCAAACTGAAAGTGGCATAACATTGACTGATGCCCCCGAGTCTACCAAATAATTGTGCACGTTATGGTTGAAAATTTCAAAGGTCAGGAGAAATGGTGGGGTTTTGCATTTAGGCTTACCTCCCACACTTACTTCACCAATTTATTCTTCTTGGGGTTGATTGTTGGTGGGAAGCTTTTCTTCAGGTGTTTCAAGTGATTTTAACCATCTTTCTTGCTGCTGAGGCATATTACATATTTCAAACAGTGAGATATTTTCCTTGGCCCTTTTAATATCTTCCACAATGTCATATTCCATCTTATGTGCTTTGAGATTCCTTTTTACATCATCAGTCTTCTCCTCAATGGTATTAATAGGCATGCTAATTTGCTTTGGATCCTGACTCGTAATGGTGAATTCAGGTATTTTATCAGCTGTGGTGATCTTCTGAATTTTCTTTACGTTCTTTTGAAGTCTCTTAATTTTCAGGATTACTGATTTGTCTTTATTTAAAAAACCTTGACTTCTTGTTCTCACATTTGTTTCTTATATTTATTCACATTTTAGAGTACCTTCACCTTCTGTATCAAAAAGTGAGACACAGTCCCATAAAATTAGAGCATCATCCTCATGTTTTTATATGGATTTATTTCCCTTTTCTTCATCATCATCAGCTTCTGTTAGTTTAGAATCCAATAGTTGATTCATTACTTATGTCATCGAATTAATCCATTGAGGGCAATTTTTTTCAGAATGGGGCTGCTGATGAAAGGTGCAAAAGTTATACATACCCACCTCTGTTAAGTTCATTGATGTAGGACTGTGTGGAGGAGGATTAGATTGATTGTTGTCCTCTCTCCTTAGATAGTAAGGCTTATAATATTTCTGAGCTTCTTTTTCCTTTTCCAAATCTATTATTCTGTTAGATAGTTTCTGCATCATTTTTAACATTCCTTCAAAGTCATGTGACTGCTCCTCTTTAGTCTTAGACAGTAATAAGGATTTCTTACCAAAAGTTTTTTCTCCTGACTGCTCAGGATAATCTTCTATGCTCTCTTTTTCAGCTTCTACTTTCTCTGCTTCTTCATATGTTTTTGACAACATAGGTTTGAATTACATCTTGGAAAACATGGACAAGTCAGGCCCTAAATATGAAGTATAGTATTCGATCAGAACCTTATCAAATGGTTTATCAGTTGCAGAAAAATTCTTAAGATAAGCAGCAAACCTTTGTGTGAAACTATGCACTTTCTCTTTTCTTTCTTTATTCAAAGCACATAATCCTTTCATTAGAGATGCATGGGTTTTTTGTGTTGCATATTTATTTCTGAATATCCTTTCAAATGTGTCCCAGTATAGGATTGAGTTTGCAGGCAGAGAAAAATACCATGAGGCTACTGCTCCTTTAAGGGTATGTGGAAATAATATGCAGACTACATCTTCATGTTCTCCTACCCTTAGTCCTTCTATGGCCAAGCAAAAGCTTTGCAAATGGTCATCTACCAAAATATTTTCACTTGGGTCAAACTTGGGCAACATTCTCTCAAAATCCTGAGGTAAGTCATGTAAAGGAGGTGCTAGGTTTAGAGGTGACCTAGCCTTCCAAGCAGGTGGTGTATTTGGTGGGTTGGGTGGCTAATTTGCGTTTACGCCTGCCATGAGTCTGGGTGGAGAATGAGGTGGTGATTGAACAGTGGTTTGAAAAGGTGAACTGTAAGTTGTATCTGGGCCCAATTGATAGAGAGTCTCAACAAATTCCTATAAGGCTATCTCTACAAGTTCTTCAAAATATCCAACCAATATTGCATCTTCCAATATAGGGCGGTCTTTCTTCTTATATTCTCTTCTGGGTAAGACAGGAATAATTGGTAATCCTCCAATCTTCTTCACATATTCCCTAGTATGTCTTCTTAGATCATTAACTACTTCATTATCGACAGAATACAGATGCTCTTTACCCTTCTCTTCAGGAATTGGATTGGGAAACAAACTGCTATCAGAACTGTTATCGGTTGAGTAATTTCGAGGAAATGAGTTTCCTCAGCCATCCATGCACTAGTTTCCCTCCTTGTATCACCAAAAACTATTGAGTCTTGGAAAATCGTAGGCAACAATAGCAAGGGATTCTCCCTAGTAAACGTTCCCAACTAGCCCGTTACTGCTTGGTATGGGGAATCTGTCTGGTTTACAGTCCGGCTACTGTAGGTCAAAGTCACCAAAATAAAATATTTTACCTGTTATAGCCCGGTCCACCATGTATATTTTTAGTTTTTATGTTTAAGTATGATATGCAAGTGCCTATCTAAGAATGCAAATTGATAGAGACTGCAAGGAGTGTCACAATGTGATGCGCAGGTTCTTACCTTTTGTCTTAACTCTCTCGCATCTAAATCACACACAGCAAGACATTAAAACTAACTATCTAACCTATCCCTAGGGAGGAATATTATCATTCATCAATGAGTAATGTGTTTTGCACATGCATTAAGAAAAATCACAGATAGCTGTTACTTATTTCAAAATACATGAACATTTATAGATATATGAACAACATTCATTGCTCATAGTGGAAATTTCATAGAATAAACTAGAGAGAATTCATAGAATAACATAGGTTCAAAGAGTTAGAACGATATCATAGTTAATGGACACAAAGATGAAAACGAAATAGTTCACATTCAACACATCCATGTCACAGCATTTGAAAATTTCCACCAAGCTTTCTCCAATAGGAAAATTGTAATTTTTATTGCAAAAGGAAATAGTTCTTCTTACAACAGGTTCTCACAAGTCTCAAAGGAAAAAGTCTTTTATTCTGTCTAATTCTCCTATACTTATACTACAAGAAAAACTCTTGGGATACCCCCCTGTAACCTTTGGGATCCCCCAGCTGTTTAATCTCACAATTTTGTCTTGTTGTGAGTGCTCATGATTCATACAAACCTTACATTTTAGATTTACGATTTAAGAGCACTTTTATGAAAAGGGAACAGCTTGGTAACTGACAAAATTTTCCAGGCCTGGGCCTCTACTTCTATTTATTATGCTCTGTAATCTATTGGTCCCTTACTAGATCCTGTTGAACTTAGACCTGACTTTCTTCTTCTCTATCCCCATCTCTGCTTGTGCATTTTATTTCTCTTTTGTCTTCTAGACATGTCTTTTCTACAACAATAATAACACTGTCATGAATAACCAGTCCTTACATCGCTTAGCGTTTGAAAAATTAATACAAATTGTATTAATACATGCATTCTATGGAATGAACTATAAACAAATATAAAGTATGAAAAGATAAGGAAAAGAGAATCCTGCAAGTTGGGCCTGAAAATACTCTAAATCCACTGTCTGAACTAAAAACACAAGTCCAAAAAATAGACTTCTATCTCAGTCCAGGCCGCATGTGGACCAATTCGACATCCTCTGATGAAATCATGAAGAATGACAAAGTAACCACCACCTCAAAACACCAAACCCCCAAACTACGCTCTTCATCTCATAAATCTTGACTCAACCAGTGCCCATGGGAAACCTCCACCATCCCATAAAATAGAGTGACAGCACAACAAATGGTGGGAAAACCCTACCAATTGTCGGAAGCAAAAAACACTAAGCATCAGAGGATCCGTTCAATGAGGAGTCGCAACGACAGGTGACAGACAAACTCTGGTCTCCGCAATGTCGGCAAAATAAAACATTAACAACTACCACATCAGACATCAAAAAGACTACAGCATTAGGCAATTAGTTCAGTAAATAGCCGCAACAATGGAAAATACATGAACCACTAGTGGAAAATGAGAGATTAGTGACCAAAAAAATGACCAAAATCCGCATATCAATGACCACTTTTGGTTTGGCGATCGCTGGTGGCTAATTTAC